>CAOLHI010000190.1:600000-801105 GCA_948474755.1 Ctenosaura bakeri | reverse complement strand
AGGGATGGTAGAAGAAAACCAAATTGTTGATATCAAAGTGATATCTAATGTCACCCCAAGCGCAGCTTAGGAACTGCAGTAACAAGCTCAAATATATAATATACTGAAATATATGTGTAAATATATCTAAAATATATGTTATACATATGAGCTAATATATATGCTTCTAATACATGTTATTAATACTGTATACCCAGTACAGAAGCTAAAATAGATTTCACTTCTCTAATTATTAAATGCATCTCTGCACAAAACAAATGTATACGCACAGAAAACATATTTGGGAGAAAGGCTAGGCTGGAACCATGATCTCTATGCAGTTTTCAAAGTGGAGGTCATTTTTTTGCATAGAGAGTATTCAACTGTACATTGATATACCTCTCATATTTTGTATTGCTCTCATGTAAATTATGGAGCTGCTTATGGAACTTTAAAGGCCCCAACTAAGCATTTTCAGACAACGAAGCAGACCATGGAAACTCACACTTTTAGGGTAATATATTACCATCACCAACTATAATGTCTTGAAGGATGAACTGTTGCAATTTTCTTTGCAATGTGTGTGTATTTGAAAAACCTAATTCATTGCAGTAAATCTATCTTGCTAGTTGCTTTTCTGTTGTATTCCATTCCTTTAAAAAATAGGACAATAAACAAACAGCAGGAAACTTACAATTCCTGTCAAAATGTCTCTAAAATGCCTTTAAAATTAACTTTAAATAGTAACTTGAAAACACATCTCATTATGCAAACAAAATAACTACATTCCTACTTGTTGCTTTTGATCTAATTGTTCCCTCTTCACCAAGCGGGAAAGAAAACAACTTGTCATGGGTAACTTTGCAGAGTCGCATAGGGACCTGGGGGCAGGAAGGGCAATGTTTTGGTGGTGTCCTGGCCTGAAGCCATACCCCCGCGCACCCTGGCCATGCCCCCACACACTGCACCCCTGTCACTGCATACAGTGACCATGCCCCTTGCGCCATAGCCCCCCTCCCGCCCCCCCTCCACACACTCCAAGCTCTACCACTGACTTTGCATCTGAAGAAGCAGACTGCAGTCCACAGAAGCTTACACTGAAATTTATTAATTTCAAAGGTGCTACTAGATTCCCTTCTTCCTGTTGCCTTTTCGTTTTTATCCCGGTCATGATGACTCCAACAACCACTATAGGCCTTCGGGACTTTCCACTCAGTATTCATAGAGAGAGAAGCACAGGGCATGCCTGAATAAGGCTATTGTATCATCATCATGCTTGTCAAGAACCTAATGTTTAGTGTCTTAAACATAAACTGCAGCATTTGCATAATGGTTCCCAAAAACTTGTTAAGAGACTATATAAGAGAGGGACTTGAAAGGAGAATTGTGTTATTTGTATAGTTTACTAGCGTATAGACCTGGCGTTGCCCAGGATTTTATTTTCTCATAGGTAATACTTGTTAGACAGATTTGAGATCCTGTGTCTCTAATTCTCCAAACTGTCTTTTCCAGTACCTGTAGTTTTTCCCCATATTCCCCAATCCAAACTGTATTCAGAGTTATTAACGTACCCAGAGGTTGGGTTTCTGAGAAAATACAATGTCCTCCTCCTTGCTGCTAGGCCTCATCTCCATAGCAACCAGCCTATTCAAGACAGTCACAGTTGACTGAGGCCCAAGAGCTTCCTGGCTGAGAATTCTAAAGGCCTCTCCCTAAACTGCAAACCCCAGGATTCCATAGAATCTTTTTAGGCAGCCAATTATATGAGGTCTTTGCCTGACACAGACAAGCAAATTTTGACTTTTATATATTAGATATGTCCCATAGTGTTATATTGACAATGGTCTGAATTCTGTTGATTGATTCCAACTAGAGAAAACTGAATAAATTCTTGAAAGGTGAGTTGACACATAAGATAAATCAAACAGACTCAATGGGTCTACTCTAGTTAACACAAAAAGTAGGATTTGGGCCAATATTTCACAGTCTAGAAGGAGCTGTTAGGTTAAATATCCAGGTCCAAATGCTTGGTAATGCAGCTGAATTCAATGGATGCAACATTTGATTGATTGATTGAAGCCTTCCAGATTTTTCTGAAATTCCAGTCCTATTAGCCTAATTAAACACAGTCTTGTGTGAACGACATTGAGAACTTCTGTTAAATAAAATCCAGAAAGCCACAAGTTGCCTCCCTTGAAGTTGTTTGAACTTCTAAACTGGTTTTGATTGTCTAAAAAACTGTTTCCACCAAGTTAATGGAGCAGAAGATTTACCGACTAAGCTCTTTGTTGAAAAATCCTTACCAAAAATGCTGAAATTCCTTCCAAAAAATGCTGAAAATAAATGCCAAGTTAGCAATGGCAACCCCCCTTCTTCCTTACACAGGAAGGAGCACTTTTACTAAGGTAAAGCCAGCTGTGGTGGCATACACCTGCATGATCACAAAAAGAATTGGTCTCCTTACTTCAGAACCACTTTTTATTATGTGCAATGTGTACTGTAGAAAGGGTGATGCCAGTTTAGGTTTCAGCCTGGACTTCAAAAGAGCTATACAAAATACTGAACACAAAATAGGTTCAGCAACGTGGATAGTTCCTTTAAATAGAGATCAAAACAAAGGGCAGATTCACTACTCCATTAACTTGGCAGCCATAAATTGCCTCTGATGTTACCCACTGCAGCAAAGAACTCCACATCAACACTATAATTTTAAATCCCACAGACAGCTCTGCTACCACAATCCCCATGGAAGGTTCCAACTCCAGCTCCACATTCAGCTCCACTTCCAACTCAAGTGTGATCTCCAGTAACAACCCCAGTAACAGCTCAACCTTTGATGCTATGATGGATCTGCCATTCACCTCTCCATCTGCCTCTGACAATGATGCTAACAACCCATCCAGCTTCAACACCACCAGCACATCTCTGCATAGACAAATACCCACTCAAATCATCCATCCTTCCAGCCCACCTGGACCAGGTGATATCTCCCCTGCCTTCAGTGCTTCTGCATCTTCCCCAGCGGAGGCCAGCTCTGTGTCCTCTGCCACCACCTTACCAGCCCTCAGTGGCATTTATTCTTCCTCCAGTGCTCCTACATCTGCACCAGTTGCTGCCGGTACTAACACTGAATCCTCAGCCTTCCTTCCTTCCAGTGGCACTTCTTCATCCTCCAGTGCTCCTACATCTTCACCAGCAGAGGCCAGCTCTAACACTACATCTTCTGCCTTGACATTGCCTGCCTCCAGTGCCACTTCTTCATCTTCCAGTTCTCCTACACCTTCACCAGCAGAGCCCAACTCTAACACCACATCTTCTGCTTCCACCCTATCTGCCTCCAGTGGCACTTCTTCATCCTCCAGTGCTCCTACATCTTCACCAGCAGAGGTCAGCTCTAACACTATATTTTCTGCATTGACTTTGTCTGTCTCCAGTGCCATGTCTTCATCCTCCAGGGCTCCAACATCTTCACCAGTGGCAGCCGATTCTACATCTTCTGCCTCCATTTTACCTGACTCCACTGCTCCTACATCTTCAGCAGCACAGTCCAGCTCTAACACTACATCTTCTGCCTCCACCTTACCTGCCTCCAGTGCCACTTCTTCATCCTCCAGTGCTTCTACATCTTCACCAGCAGAGGTCAGCTCTAACACTACATCTTCTGCCTTGACTTTGCCTGCCGCCAGTGCCACATCTACATCCTCCAGTACTTCTTCATCTTCACCAGTAGACGCCAGCTCTCACAGCACATCTTCTGCCTCCATGTTACCTGCCTCCAGTAGTACTTCTTCATCGTCCAGTGCTCCTACATCTTCACCAGCAGAGCCGAGCTCCAACACTACATCTTCTGTCTCGACTTTACCTGCCTCCAGTGGTACTTCTTCATCCTCCAGTGCTCCTGCATCTTCTCCAGTGGAGGTCAGATCTAACACTGCATCTTCTGCCTCCACCTTACTGGCCTCCAGTGGCACTTCTTCATCCTCTGGTACTCCTACAACTTCACCATCGGATGCAAGCTCTAACACTGCATCTTCTGCCTCCATCTTACTTCTCTCCAGTGACACTTCTTTTTCCTCCAGTCCTCTTACATCTTCACCAGTGGAGGCCAGCTCTAACACTGCCTCTTCTGCCTCCACGTTACTTGCCTTTAGTCCTTCTACATATTCACCAGCAGAAGCCAACGCTAACACTGCATCCTCTGTTTCAATGTTACCTGCCTCCAGTGGCACTTTTTCATCCTCCAGTGCTCCTACATCTTCACCAGCAGAGGACAGCTCTGACACCACATCTTCTGCCTCGACATTGCCTGCCTCCAGTGCCACTTCTTCATCCTCCAGTGCTCCTACATCTTCACCAGCAGAGGTCAGCTCTAACACTGCCTCTTCTGCCTCCACGTTACTTGCCTCTAGTCCTTCTACATATTCACCAGCAGAAGCCAAGGCTAACACTGCATCCTCTGTTTCAACGTTACCTGCCTCCAGTGGCACTTCTTCATCTTCCAGTGTTCCTACATCTTCAGCAGCAGAGCCCAGCTCCAACACTGCATATTCTGCCTCCTCTTTACCTGCCTCCAGTGGCACTTCTTCATTCTTTGGTGTTCCTACATCTTCACAGCAGAGGTCAGCTCTAACACTGAATCTTCTGCCTCCACGTTACTTGCCTCTAGTCCTTCTATGTATTCACCAGCAGAAGCCAACGCTAACACTGCATCCTCTGTTTCAATGTTACCTGCCTACAGTGGCACTTCTTCATCCTCCAGTGCTCCTACATCTTCACCAGCAGAGGCCAGCTCTGACACCACATCTTCTGCCTCCAGTGCCACTTCTTCATCCTCCAGTGCTACTACATCTTCACCAGCAGAGGTCAGCTCTAACACTGCCTCTTCTGCCTCCACGTTACTTGCCTCTAGTCCTTCTACATATTCACCAGCAGAAGCCAAGGCTAACACTGCATCCTCTGTTTCAACGTTACCTGCCTCCAGTGGCACTTCTTCATTCTTTGGTGTTCCTACATCTTCACAAGCAGAGGTCAGCTCTAACACTGAATCTTCTGCCTCCACATTACTTGCCTCTAGTCCTTCTACATATTCACCAGCAGAAGCCAAGGCTAACACTGCATCCTCTGTTTCAACGTTACCTGCCTCCAGTGGCACTTCTTCATCTTCCAGTGTTCCTACATCTTCAGCAGCAGAGCCCAGCTCCAACACTGCATATTCTGCCTCCTCTTTACCTGCCTCCAGTGGCACTTCTTCATTCTTTGGTGTTCCTACATCTTCACAAGCAGAGGTCAGCTCTAACACTGAATCTTCTGCCTCCACGTTACTTGCCTCTAGTCCTTCTATATATTCACCAGCAGAAGCCAACGCTAACACTGCATCCTCTGTTTCAATGTTACCTGCCTACAGTGGCACTTCTTCATCCTCCAGTGCTCCTACATCTTCACCAGCAGAGGCCAGCTCTGACACCACATCTTCTGCCTCCAGTGCCACTTCTTCATCCTCCAGTGCTACTACATCTTCACCAGCAGAGGTCAGCTCTAACACTGCCTCTTCTGCCTCCACGTTACTTGCCTCTAGTCCTTCTACATATTCACCAGCAGAAGCCAAGGCTAACACTGCATCCTCTGTTTCAACGTTACCTGCCTCCAGTGGCACTTCTTCATTCTTTGGTGTTCCTACATCTTCACAAGCAGAGGTCAGCTCTAACACTGAATCTTCTGCCTCCACATTACTTGCCTCTAGTCCTTCTACATATTCACCAGCAGAAGCCAAGGCTAACACTGCATCCTCTGTTTCAACGTTACCTGCCTCCAGTGGCACTTCTTCATCTTCCAGTGTTCCTACATCTTCAGCAGCAGAGGCCAGCTCCGACACTGCATATTCTGCCTCATCCTTACCTGCCTTCAGTGGCACTTCTTCATTCTTTGGTGTTACTACATCTTCACAAGCAGAGGTCAGCTCTAACACTGAATCTTCTGCCTCCAGATTACCTACCTCCAGTGGCACTTCTTCATCCTCCAGTGTTCCTACATCTTCACCAGCTGAGTCCAGCTCTAATGCCTCATCCCTTGCCTCTCCTTTGCCTGGCTCCAGTGACACTTCTGTTTCCTCTAGTGCTCCTACCTCTCCCCCAGATGAAAATAGTTCCAGTATCACAACCTTTACTACACCACCCGGCAACAATTCAACATCAGATTCTGGAAACACTGCAACATCTTGGCCAGCAGCTGCCAGCACAGGTAGTTTTACTTATTCATATTATGACATAGCACCTTAGGTACTCCTATGTGTGTGTGTATTTAATCCAAGTACCTACAAACATTTAAAAGAGAGGTTTCTGGCCTACTTTTATCTGGAACATATAATTTTTTTCTGAAGGGGTGAGGGACTTTATTGTAGAGTGTTTTAGAAGATGTCCAAAAGCTATGCAGCCATTTTTACTGTCATAGACAAGACCAAAACAGACCAAAAGGACAAGAATCTCATGACTTCAGCCAGATACAAATTGTCCCAGTGCTGTCTGATGATTAAACTATATAATGACACTATCCACGTAGGAAGCATCCAAGTATAGAAGCTCAGGCTCCCAGCGTAAAATCATACTATTTTGGAACCATCAACAGCTTAAGTGTAACACTCAAACTATGTTTGTATCTCTTGCTCTCACTTCAGGCCATTCTCTCTACACCATAATTCAAATAAGAGAGTTTTAGAAGTTATATCTAGAGATGTTGAATTCAGTTCATCTTTTCCTAGTAGAGAACACTTGCCTCTCAAACTACTGTCAGCATGGGTGCTCACAATTGTATATACTAAAGTGCACATGTATCTCAGTGACACAGATCAAGCAATAATTATTTTATTGTTGTTGGTGGTTCAAATACTCCAAGGGGTGTCACACCTGGTAATATACATAGAACACAACTTTAGGATATGAAATTATGCAGTTGTATGACACGGGGAAGAGCAGAAGGAATGTGCACATGAGAAGATTCAGATGAAATCAATGTGTAGCCAATACTTGTGCAGGACCGGGAAGAACCTATTTTAGATCACAGGGGGAAATCCTTTGCAAAGCAAATAGCACAGAAACTATGGAGGAGGTGAGGGGGAGAAAGAAAACTCGACTCTAAATAAGAAAAGGGAACAGCATTTGGGGTATGGATATGCACCAAGAAGAACTAATTCTCACAAAGCAGCTCAGTATATGTGATGCAGGGTTTGAATTGGCACGAGTGGGAGAAGCAAGTCACCTCACTACTTTAGGGGAGCAGCATGGCCTTTTGTCAGAAAATGGAGTTTTGGGATGCCATGGATCTCAGATCCAAATCATTTATTAAGGAGTAATCTTTCCTAACATCTCATTTGTAGTACCGTAATGAACTCTATGCAGGGATACCTTTGGAAACTGTTCAGTGGGTCTAAAAGTCACAGGCCAGGCAAGCAGGGCTGTTTGCAGGAAACATATAACTCCCTTTTGAAACAGGTGCCTTGGCTACCAGTTTATTTCCAGGCACAATTCAAAGTACTGTTTATGACCTGTAGAGCCCCATAGGGTCCAGGCCTAGTTTATTGGAAGGGCCATATTCTCCCATAAGATCCTGCATGAGTTTTGAGAGAGCGCTTTCTATTGGTTCTTCCATTGTCTCAAGTGCCTTTGCAGAAGACATGAGGTGTTTGTGGTGGCTGTTGCTAGACTATGGAATTCTTTTCAGTGAGAGACTTGGTTGGCCCCCAAATACTTTTTTACTTAGACCAGCTTCAACTTATCATTGGTTATGCAGAAGAGATGTGCTGGACTTCTATCTCTGTTATGTTTTAAAATTAGTTTTAAGAGGATCAGTCTTTTTCTTCTTCTTTTTAGCCTTTGTATTATAGAGTGATTGAATTTAAATTTTGAGTTTATCTGCATTGTAAGCCACCTTGGGTCTCATACTGGGAGAAAAATGGGTTTAAAATAAAATGAAATAAATATTACAGGTCATCTGCATGCTAATTAATGCTTTACAACACAGACGTTTATGTATCAGATTTGTCTGTTTGATTCCACTCAGGGCAAAAAGTGAAGGAGAAAAAAAGTGAGAAAAACGAAATGTACAGATTGATAAGGAGAGACAATCAGCCCTTTTAAACAGCACAATGCTGCAAATATTGCCTTCTCTTTGGCCATTTCTGTGTTTCCTTTGAGGCTCCTCCCTAAACAGCAAATCCCGAGATTCCATAGGATGTTGAAAGTGGATAATAGCACTATAATAGTTTAGTGTAGAAATGGCCTATGTGGCTAATAGTTCTACAGGAGGGCCAATCTTAAGAGAAGGAGGATAATGGTGGCTGAGAGTCTCACTTCATTTGCAAAAAAATGGGTTGCCAGTAGACCTTTGGCCAAGCCCTTCACACATCCTTCTTGACTATGAGGAAGCAATTTGGGAGAAAAAGGCCCTGGTATGCCTTTGGCAATTTAGGTCCAAGCACCCCAAAAGAGTGAAAAGGGATGGTTGTCTTTTGTCTTATTATTGTGATCCATGAATACTTTTCTTTTCTTTTCTCATTCTCCTAAAGTTACAGCAAAATCCAGTGATGAAGCTGACCTCGCCTCTTGGACCATTATTTTGATCAGCGTAGCTTCCACAGTGGCTACTGTTTTCTGATATCTGCTGGCTGCTTGGTAAGAAATGAGTCAGCTCAAGAAAGTTCATCTGCAAGTATTGCAAAGCAGGGTACAAATGAGTTCTAAGAAGGCTATGAATACATCTGCACTACATTGTTATAGCAGTCTGATACCACCTGCTACAGCTGAAGTCTCATTTGCATGCTATAGCAAAAAGCAGCCAAAACACATGGCTGAAGAGGCAGGAGCAGAAGGTAACCAGAGCTCTGTAAGACCAGCTGAGGATCTGGGAATGCAGAGGACTAGCTTTGGCTTGAGACCCAACATGGTGTAGTGATTTGAGCATTGAACTATGACTCTGGAGACCAGGATCCTGTGAGTGGAGGGAAACCAAACTCCATTACAAACTGGGAGGAAGTCACATACACCACATACTCCACATAGACACAGGAAGTCCTAGCCCCTCCCATGTCTGTCACATGGCTACCTCACCTGTAGCGCCTCCCTTTCTCTGGACATTACCTTATTTGGAAAGTAGTCTGTGATTGGAGAAAACCTTCTGTTACCTGTTCTCTGGACATCTCCATATATGGGTGGAAGCTTCTGGGCTTAACCTAATATGGGGCAGATGGCCTGTAATTGGTAGAAAAATGCTGCAGTGGGAGTGTATGTTGTTTACCTGGATAAAAAGGCCTTGCCAGGCCCCCATCCTTTGTTCCAACCTCATTCTGGCACCCAGCTGCAGCTGTTAAATACTGTTATATTTTTGTACTTTTGTACTGAATAAATCTGGCCTCTGGCCTAGCCTTTGAACCAAGAAACGTCTTGTTCATTTGCCTGTTTCTCAGAAAAAGCTGACCCTCTCTAGGGCGTAGAAGGTGAAAATCCAAATCCCCACTCAGCCATGGAAACCCACTGAGTGACCTTGGGCAAATCACATCCTCTCAACTTAAGAGCAAGGCAACAAATCCTGCCAAGAAAATCCTGTGATAGGGTCTCCATAAGTTGGAAATGACTTGAAGGCACACAAATTCAAAGCTGGGGCTTCTCTGACTAATCTGTGGTGGTCACAGGCTGTGAGCTCTCTAGCACAGAATTCAAATGTACTTTATCAATACGGAAATCCCATTATTCGATAGGATGGAGCCATGGTAGTTAAAGTGCTATCAAACTGGTATGAGTGTGTAGTATAAATACATTCTATGCATGATTGTCTTGGGTACAGACACTAAACACAACCTGTTTCAGGGAGAACCATGAGGGGAATCAGATGAGGACCAGGCCCACAATAAGAAATTATGAATTGGGGTGACCTGAATATAAGGAGGACAGGCAGAAAAAGTAAAGTAAAGGAGATGAGGTCTGAGACTTCTAAATACATTGCTTAAAATATATTCTACATTGTCCACCAGGAAACAAATACACACACACACTGGTCTGTGAGGAGAGATCAAAAGGACATTTGAGGTGAGGTGGGTCTTCAAGCCCTCATTACCATGACTACAGCCTTGATGATGGCTGTAGCTGGATCTGAACTGTGTGGCAAAGCCTTTTGAAATGTCCACTCCAACAGTATGTGTGCGTGCATTTAAATCATCTACCCAGTTACACTGATCACATGAATTTCACAGGGTTTTCTTAGGCAATGAAGACTCTGAGGTAGTTTTGCCACTTCCTTCCTCTGACATACAGCCCATGGCACCCGGTATTCATTGGTGGTCTCCCATTCAAGTACTTACACAGTGGCGTAGGGACAGCGGGGTGAGGGTGTGGTGCACCCTGGGCAGCACTTTTGTGAGGGTATTGCCACTCCTTGCTTGCCCCCTCATGCTGTCACCTTGCCGCAGTGTGCCGTTGCTCCACCCCACACCTTCACTTTGTTACCCTGTTTACTGGGGGTCCCGGGAAGGACACCTATATGCGCTCTCAATTAACTAAGTTTGTGGAAATTAGCTAGAGCACAAGTTAGCAATGTGAGAGGCAGGGCAATGCAGCGGAATCTTTTACCCAGTGTCTACGGGGTCAGGCCAAGCCAAGGAGCACACCAAGTTCCGTACTTGTGGTCTCTTCCAACTCTACATTTCTATAATTCTATGATAAGAATAGTGGAGGTTTTATTAAATACAGACAAACAGTGTATGCACCACACTCACACAAGTAACTATAGAAAATAAAGGTTGGAGTGGTATAGAGGGATTTTGAGAGGGATTGTTGAATTGGGTGATACGACACCTGTCCTGAAGCTTGAGTTCGTTGGTATGGAGTCTCAGTATGTGGGACTGAGGGGACAGCTCGCCAAACAAAGTGGCAGCAAGGCTGGATGGAAGTCCAGAGCGATCCGAGGATGGTCTCAGAATCAGGGGCTTTTGTAGAGAGAAATGTAACTGCAGGCTATTCCGTACTTGGGGAAACAATGAGTTTCGGGCGTGAGACAAAGCTTTGGAAAGGTCAAAATTTAACATGATTGAGTTAAGTCCGAATTGACAAAGAGGTAGCCAGTATGCAAATGCTCAGTGCTTGGCAGTTGAGTATCCAGCTTGCCAAGTTGCCTGCTCGGGGCAGGGAGTCCTTTGTAAGCAGCGTGCATACATAATGAGGGTGTTTGCAGAGAGGTCTCCTAAAGCGGTGATCTGGCTATTTCTGGCCTGCCTAGGTGGAGAATGGAATGTCCAGCAATTAGTGGCCGAGCCTAGTTCTGTGCTTGTCCGGGGGCCTCTCAAACACGTGGAGAGGGGTGGTGGAAGAGAGCCAAATTATTGTCATCAAAATGATATCTTTATGGTATCTCTAAGGAGGCCTAACCTGCAGTAACAACTTCCCGCCCTCCCTCCCTCCCCACCTCTACCCCGCTCATGCCAAGCTATGCCACAGTACTGACAAGAGCTGACCCTGCTTCACTTCCAAGATCAGATGGGGTCTGATCTGAGGTAGCAAAAATCTTCAGACATTACTGGCAGGAAGCATCAGGTTGGACAACAATGCAAATTCAGTCCAGAGAGCTAGCAGATTAATTTGCTGAGGTAAGTGAAATATAACTGACTTCCCTAGACTTCTGTAGCCATAGAGCTAAACTTAAGTATTTCCAGTTGTAACCTCATTAGAGTGCATGAACTCACAATATTATCTACTATAAGTTTATCCTGGGCTACAAGCCTGTGTATGAAACATGAATGTGTAAGAAATCAAGAGGACACATCTTAATTATGGAAGAGTAGCTGGTCCTGATAAGGATAGATCAAACACTGTTGTTTCTGTCTTACCTTTTCCCTCACACTTACCTTGGTTCTCCCTATATCTCTAGGTCTACTATTGCCTGAGAGCAGAGATGAGCTGTCCTGTCTCCCTTTCTCTTTATCAGACCACAGTGTCTTCTGGAGTGTCTGGCAATCAAAGATGGTGAAAGGAAAGACTTTCTGAGCCAGTTATAGCAATAAACTTAATGAAACTCTCCTCAATGAAGTTCCCCCCTTCATCTGTTGAGAACTTCTGGTCTTCATCCATATGTTGAGGTCTTCACCTCTTACCAGGCATCTAGATATGTTTCCAGAGCCCAGAAGTGGGATAAGTGAAACATTTGGTTTCAGAGTAATTTTGGGAAGAATCTACATTTCAAGGTGTTTTTGATACTGCAGTTTGCTTTTTCTAATATTGTAAACCTGTTTGAGTAGACCATGCCCTTGAAAGGCAGCTAAGGATCAATTAATTAGACAAACTGATACAGTCAGCAGGGATTATTAGTTCTGTGTGCAGTGGAGCTAGCTAGGCCTAGGTCAGCAAGCTAAGTCTATATCCAGTAAATAAAAGAAGGGAGATAGGGAGATAATGCGGCAGCTGAAGCTGAGCCTGGGTTCAAAATCCTTGAAAAGTGAAACATAATGGGGGAACTTTGGCCAGTTAATTGCCTCTCAGTCTAATCTACCTCAGAGGGTTGTTGAATGACAAAAGGATCTAACTGCTATGTAACCTTGCAACCCTTGGGATGTAGATATTGAAATAAAGGAGGTGTTTGACTCTGTATTCATCCCTACCAATCTGAATATTCATGTAACAATCATACATTAGCAAACATTGGCAAGGGAGGTCTTACCCTGCTTGCTTAGGGCCTGTCAAAATTATCACTTGTGGGGAAAATTAGCTATGAGCAGTGCAAAGAGCACAGGGTAATTAAGGATCTTTTACCCAATGTTTATGGGGTGAGGCTTAGTCAGAAATCACACAAAAAGACCCAATGAATGACTTTATTGAATAGTAATAGTTCATACTAACGCAAACACTAACACATGCATCCAAGGGCTAATAGAAATAGAGAGGAGGGATTTGCAGTTTGGGTAATACTGCACCTCCTCCTGAAGTCCTTGGTCCGGGAAGCAGTGATCAAAAGCTGCTCAGCAAAGAGATGCTGAGGAGGAAGGGGGACCGGTCAGTTGGTATAACTGGGAGGCATCATCCTTGCCTCGCCTTTCTCTCTTAGCCTAATTAGCCCCCAAACAGGGACTATTTGTAGGAAGAATTTACTTTGAAGACAAACCCTTTACTGGGGAAAACAAACAGGGACAGAAAAGAAAAACAACTCCACACTTGGCATTTCTCGAAAGATAACAAAGTGTCATCTAAATAACAGGATCTTCCTCTGCTTTGAGGCAGTGGTGTGAGTTTCTGGAGATGGATTTGATAAGGTTTTATTGCTTCCAGTGCCCAATCTTCTGGGAACACTTTTAATCCCTTCAAGTGGACTCCTTAAAGGTTAAGGACCTTTTGTCCACCATGGGTTATCACAACATGAGGTCTCCTGTTGCTACGTGATCAGGGATTTTACTGGCCTGATCTGGTTCTTTCAATCGTACGACCATTATTGCCTACATGCACATTCGAGTGACCTCTCTGGTGGTTTAGATTAATTTTATATCAAAGTGGTAGACCCCGGGACAGGTTTACCAAGGGAGCAACTGAGGAACTACACTTTTGAAAGCGCATTCAACCCAACTATCTCTTCAATTAAAATATTGCCTTCTAAGTGAGAACCATTCACATGTATACTTCCCATCATTTCATTACCAGCTTCTTTTATGACAGGAATTTAATGCCATCATCTCTTCAGAGCCCCATCTATCGGGGTGTTATAAGTATAGACAGAACAAGGTCTTTTAAGTCATGGCTCCAGAATTACATTAGGACTGTCTATGCCCCTCCTCTGCCATCTCTCAGGAAACTGTGGTGACTCTTCTTAATTTGACTGATGTTGTACGAGATCTATGAGTCTTTGTAACTTGTTGTTTTGTCTATGTGTACAGTGTTCTATGTATTGTTTCAAATCATCCTGTTATTTTTATTGTAGTTTGCTTTAAATTTCCTGTTGAGATGGCTTATTGTCCTACTGAAGCCAGGCTGTACCAAATGTGGATGGGCTGCCAAGCTGAGCTTATGGCTTTCACAGACTGCAGGCAGCTAGGTTGTTGGCTATGCTATCTGGGAATGATAGAATTTTTCATATAAAATATCTAGAGAACACTGAATTGAAGATCAAGAAAGAATTTGGAATCTGAATTCATCCAAAGATTCCCCAAGTATCTTTGGACATTATCATATCCTAACAGTCAAATTAACTCAATAGTGCTGTTACCCTAGAATTGTGTAAAGATGATGATTAAAAAGTGTAAAAATATCTTTGGAAACTAGAGATAGAGGATGAACCTATTAAAGAATTTCTGATAAAATGGGCCTAAAACTTTGGACACAATGTTCAACTGGATATATGGGAAAAATGTGGTCTAAACATATAAAAGTTACTTTGTGTCATAATTTAAAAGAAAACGTGTATAAGGTAAGATATCGATGATATCTAGCTCCAGATAAGTTGTCAAAGATCTCTATGAATGTTTCAAATCAAAGTTGGGGATGTCAAGATAAGGAGGGCTCCATTTTTCGTATGTAGTGGACTTGTAAGAAGGTAGAAGGTTATTGCTCTGAGGTTTACATGTGTATTAAAAAAAAAAAATTAAAGGTGTGTTTTGTAATGCCACCAGAAATGTTTTTGTTGGGTACTAAGGATAAAGATTTGGATAATAAATATGGATTACTTCTTTGTTATATTACAACAATAGCAAGAATATTGTTCACACAAACTTGTAAAAAGACTGATGCACTGATAACAGAAGAATGGATTTTTTTAGGTTAAGTTAGCCTAAATTGTCAAACCAACGTGGTTTTTAAAGGATAAGTAGAATTTCTTAGTAGGATTTCTTAGTTTGATCCGTATTGATAGAACATTTTTTCTTTTTCTTTTTTTCAGCTTTGATTACAATTTAATTAATTTGGGGAAGGTCAGAGCCCTTTTATGTTTTATTAGGTTAACAGTGTTTTGGTGTTTTAATTAGTGTTCAGTGTTTTAGTTTAATGTGTTAGTAACTAGTTTAATTTTAGTTTTCCTTTTTTCCTCTTTCTGTTTTTGTACATGCATTTATTTGATTGTAATTGTAATTCTGACACTGAATTTGAGTGTTTATTTGTTTGTTTTAAAAATTAAAAAAAATTTACAGAAAAGTGCTGTTATATTGGCCATTCCACACTAGACTGCTATTATTCTACTTTTAACATCCTATAGAATCCTGGACTTTGTAAATGCCAGGATTCCGTAGGATGTTGAAAGTGGAATAATAGCACTATAAGAGTCTAGTGCAGAAATGGCCTAGTCTGATCTTAGTAAGCAGCCTGGGTAAATGAATGTGCTCCTGGAATGTACTGCAAAATCTACAGTAATTTATTCTAATAAAATTTATTAGTGGGAATTTTTAATAAATGAAGTAACAATATCTGCTCTGCCTGCATTATCTAGTCAAAGTCTGGCTCTGTAGGACCAGTGTCCTGGCTCCTCTTCTTGTTGTTGTCATGTCCCCAGGTACTGGGAGGTTAAAAATTAGGTTGGCTAATGTGAAATGGGCTATAAAAGTTTGTGTCCTTGGGACCAACAAGGCATTGCTTTACTTGTGCAACAAATTCATGCCTGGAATTTTTTTTTAGGATTCTAGGACTCTAGATTCTTTTCTTTTCTTTTTCCTCTAAAAATTAAGCCTAGGGAGGGGAGCAGAACTAATACTGAAACCTCAGGACATGAAAATTACCACTGCCAGTAACAGGAAGTAATTAATCAATTACATTATCAGTTATGTTGAAAATTTGAAAGGAAAACCAGTCACTTATTTCAGTTTTTTAAAACTGAATTGATTGACTTAAACACACTCTGCAGCTGTCCCAGTTTAGCAGGTACAATTCTAATTAATTTTCTGTCATCCCACTTTTTCAGCTGCTTTTAAAATGTCCCAGTTTCTCTCTCTTCTAACTTTGCCTTTGTCCTCAACTAACTTTAATTGCTGCAAACTGAGTTCAAAATGCAAAAGTAGTAGTAAAGGCTTTAACTTAAATTCAAATGACAATTAAACATAAACATAATAGTCAAATTTTTCCCACTTCTAATCTAAGGCCCTTTCTGCAACTCACCTTTTTGTGGAGCTGGGGTGCGGGGATCGAGCAAGCAGCCTCTAGTGAGAGGCTCTCACGTCCCAGTTCCTTCAGCTCTGCAGCTGCTGCCTGCTTCTGCAAGAGCCCCTCCACTTCCTTCCACAGTGTGGCCTGGGATTTTCCCAGGCTGCACTGGGGCAGGAAGCATGAGTGTCGTGGCTCCAGAGCTCCGCATGCATGGCAAGTGCGCACGGGGCCCCAGAGCAATGCATGATCATGGGCCATTTTCGGCTTGCAGCTGAAAATGAAATAGTGCATGATTGGCACCTGCCAGGCCCTGGAGTGTCGCACGATTGTGAGTGCGTCATGTGAACCGCTCCTCGCAGTCATGCGACATTCCAGGGGCCCTTTTGCATGGCAAATGCCATGCGAAAAGGGCCTAAGTGTAATCACATTAGGATTTCTTTAAAGCTTATTAATTACTAACCACATGTGTCATCCTTCTCCTCTAATTTTCTTATCTCTGAATATTGAGATCAGCTTAGCAATTCCACATTTTTTTTAAAAAAAATACCCTGAATTTTTAATAAATACATGCGCTTCTTTCTCCCAGTGTCTCCTCTTGTCTTCTCACAGATAGATCTGGAATGGATTAGCCACCTGTGGAACACTAACTATGATTGGGGCTCAAGGCATCCTTTTTTTTGTAATTTTATTTTTATATAGGTATAAAAAAGAACTATGTAAGGACAAAATGTATATATATATATATACACACACACACAGGTAATAAAGGAAAAAAAACCTCACAATGTACCTTACATGAAAGTAAGCAATAAAGAGAAAAAACACATTGAAAAATACATTCCAAAATTAGCACAAATATCTAGACAAATATATAAAGAACAAACAGAATGCACCTCCCCATATGATGAGGTTACAGGCTTGGATAGAAAAACTTCAATATCAACCTTCATTTGTCAAAAAAGGAAGAGAAAGAGGAAAAAGAAAAACAAGATAATCATAGCAATGGTAGTAATGTAATTATTAGAACTGATTGTTCATTCCTTTTTATCATTCTCCACAGTGAAAACTCCTAATAGACAAGAGGCATAGTCTCTCCTCTAACCTTTCTCAACATCGCAAAGAGCTGTTGAGAAAGAAATCTATTTATGGATAACATGAATAAAATATAGTTAAGTGGAATTATATAAAAAAGTACAGTAAAATACCACCAATAAGAACTGAATTATGTTCCATCAATGACTCTAAATTGCAATTAAATAAAGTATGTCCTGACTGGGTACCCAAAAAACTTAAGGCAAATTATTGAGTGATTAAGTGTCGAATTCAATAACCCTTTTTTCATGGCATTTGCCATGCGAAAGGGCCCCTGGAGCATTGCGCAATTGCGAGGAGTGATCCACACAACACACTCGCAATCATGTGATGCTCCAGGGGCTGGCAGGCATTGATCGCGCGTCATTTGATTTTTGGCTTTGAGCCAAAAATGGTGCGTGATTGCGCATCGCTCCAAGACCACGAGCGCACTTGCTGTGCGTGCAGACCTCTGGAGCCACGGCGCTCGTGCTTCCTGTCCCAGCGCAGCCTGGGAAAATCCCAGGCTGCACTGTGGAAGGAAGAGGAGGGGCTCTCACACAAGCAGGCAGCAGCTGTGAAGGTGGAGCAATGGGGACGCGAGAGCCTCTTGCAAGAGGCTGCTTGCATGATTCCCGCACCCCAGCTCTGCAAAAAGGTGAGTTGCGGAAAGGGCCTGAATTTCCCAAATAGTGATTGTAAGAATTCTTTAAATGGTTCCCAATTTTTACAAAATGTACTATTAGCTTTCCCATCTAACATGAAGGCATACTGTACTTTCTAATCTTTAAGCTTCTCCTGGCTCCAGTGTCACAAAATAACACGTCCCACCTTCCATGTAAACACAGGGTGATCCAGTGGTGTGGGACTTGCTGCAAGTCAACCATCACACAGTTTAAATCTGTGACTAATACTAGCTGAAGGCACATATCTCTGGCACAGAATTGATATGGTATGTTCTGGATGTCTATTTATTTTTTTCATTGACCTATAGCCAAATGGGGAGGGGTGCACCTTTGGAAAGAAAACAAGATGAAAATATGTGAGCAAATCCGTCACATACAGGAACCAATGAGGTCTGTGAGCCCAATCGTCCTTTGTTTATTATATAATCACAGAATTTGAAAGTAATAGGAAACAAGAATACTCCATCCTCTAGTGGTAGAAAAGCAAGATGAAATTTCTACAGCTTCTGGTACCAGGAGTCCATTACCTAATGCTCCTGCTATTCTGTGTCTTTGAGACAATGCAGGAATTCCACCAAAACAAAACAAAACAATAGAAAGCTTGGATGATGATGATGATGATGATGATGATGATAAAAATAGATAATAACATTTTATTTCTTACCTGCTTCTCCCCAAGGCTCAATGTAAATTACATCACAGATTAAAATACAAATGGCTTCTATATCTGCAGATTCTGTATCTATGGATTCAACTAACCACGACTTGAAAATATTAAAAAAAACAAAAGGCAAACTTCAATTTTGCTGCTTTATATAAGAGACACCATTTTACCATACCACTGTACATGATGGGAATTTGAGCATCCACAAATTTTGGTCCCACAGAGGTCCTGGAACCTAACTCTAGCAGATACTGCTGTACAACTAAAAACACATATAACCATTTAAAATATACCAATTTAAAATTCATAGTTTAAAAATGATTCGGTAGGCCATGTGTTTCTTTCTCCCAGTATCTCCTCCTGCCTCCTCGTGGATAAAGCTGGAATGGACCAGTCAACAAGGAACTCAGGAAAGTAATAGATTAAACACAAATGCTGCAACTATCTCAGGGATACAGATTAGGCCTCCATCAAGAAAAGCATTCCTGCTTTCCTCTTGAGGTACTGTATCAGGGGATGGTAGACTTCAACTTTGTGAGATAAATTTTTCTTTTTCCTTTCTTACCTATAGCCCTTTCCGCATGGCATTTGCCATGCAATAGGGCACCTGGAATGTTGCACAATTGTGAGGAGAGATCTGTATGATGCACTCACAATCGTGCAACGCTCCTGGGGCCAGCAGGAGCTGATTGCGCACCTTTTCAATTTTGGCTGGAAGCCGAAAATGGTGCGCGATTGTGCATTGCTCTTGGGCCCCATGTGCACTTACCTGGCGTGCGGAGCCTCCGGAGCCACGCTGGTTGCGCTTCCTGCCCCAGCGCTGCCTGGGAAACTCCCAGGCTGTGCTGTGGAAGGAAGAGGCGGGGCTCTCACACAAGCAGGCAGCTTGTGTGTAGCTGAAGCAGCAGGGATGCGAGAGCCTCTCGCTAGAGGCTGCTCATGCGACCCCCACACCCCAGCACCGGAAAAAGGTAAGGTGCGGAAAGGACCTTAGCTAGAACCTTAATGTCTGAAAACTCGAGGCAGATACAGAACAGTGCCTCATGAGGGAACAAATTCTTTTATCTATGGAACCAGAATGGGATCACCAGTATAAGTAATTGAAATGTTATTTCTTATAAGACAGTCACACTTCACTGTTATAACACTACAACTCCACCCTCAACTGCCATGGCAACCACCTATGGAATCCTGGGGCTTGGAGTTTGGGGAGGGGCATTTAGAATTCTCAGCCAGAGAGCTCTTTGGCCTCAGGAAACTACAAACCCCAGAATTCCACAGGATGCTGAAAGTGGCATAATATTGCTATAACAGTGTAGTGTGGGAAGGCCCATTGTTGGACTGCAGTTCCTAGCAGCCTTAGCCTTGATTTCTCCCCTACCTTCCCTGACCAATCCAACTGCTGACCCCTAATATGGATTCCTGTTCAGATTGCCTGCCTCCTAAGAAGAGAGAGAACCACAGAAGGATCAGGTATGATGAAAAAGAACCAAGAACTATTTGAGAATAATTACTCAAAAACATGGAAAGAAGTTAAACGTGATATGAAAAAATGGAAAAATTTGAATTTATCGTTTTTGGGTAGAATAAATGCTTTTAAAATGTGTTTATTACCAAAGCTTATGTTCCTGTTTCAAAACCTACCAATAATAGGGAAAGAGAAGATATTTAAGGAATGGGAAAAGGACTTACAAAAATTTATTTGGCAAGGGAAGAAACCAAGAATCAGATCTAAAATACTTCAAGATGCAAAAGAGAGAGGAGGATCTGATTTACCATAATTAAAAATCTACTATTACGCATGTTGTTTAGATTGGATCAAAGATTGGATTCAATTAGAAAATACAACTATTAAAGAATTAGAAGAAATAAACAATAGATTTGGATGGCATGGATATCTATGTTATGATAGATCAGCAGTGAATAAAGAGTTTAAAAACCATTGTATCCGAAAGACATTGTTGAAGGTTTGGTCATAAATAAAACAAAAATTTTATACAAAATTACCAGCATGGACCTCACCACAAGAAGGCTGCAAAATCACCCCAACAAAACAAGGAAATGTATTAACATATCAAGAGTTATTGAAATGGGAGGGCGATAAACCAAGAATGTGTACAGAAGAAGAATTAAAGGCTGAGGGTCATAAACTAAATTGGTTTACATGGAGACAACTTAGAGAAAGATATATAATGGATGAAAAATTATACGGATTTGAGAGAAAAGAGAATGAGTTAGATTTACTGATGAAAACAAACCAAAAGAAAAGAATCTCTAAATTTTATAGATTATTGTTGAAAAGAGAAATGGAATCAGAAGTAGTTAAAGATACAATGGTTAGATGGGCACAGAACTTGGGACATTCAATCAAATTAGAAACGTGGGAAAGAGTGTGGAAAACAGATATAAAATTTACACCAAATTTAAATATAAGAGAAAATTTTTATAAAATGTATTATAGATAGTATATGACCCCAGAAAGATTACAAAAAAATAATGAAAAATGGAAATTCAAATTGTTGGAAATGTGATGAAAAGAAAGGATCTTTTTTTTCATATGTGGTGGACATGTAAGATAGCAAAAAAAATTTTGGAAGAGGGTACATGATGAAATTCACAGAATTTGTAAGTTGAATTTTGAAATGGAACTGGAACTTTACTTGTTAAATATGCTAGGGCAACAAAAGGAAATAAGAAGTCGTCAGAAGATATTATTGTATTTAATAACTGAGGCAAGGTTAACATATGCACAACAATGGAAAGAAAAGAAATATATTGATATTGAGGAGTGGAAGTTAAAAGTTCTGGATATGATAGAGATGGAAAAATTAGCATTTTCTTTGAAGAATAAATCTGTCCAGAATTTTGAAAAAGAATAGAAAGAAGTATTGGATTGGGCAAAGATATAGATGTATAAGAAATTAAGAAGAAATAATGTAATCATTCTCTTCTCTGTAAAATGGAAATTATGTTTGTATGTAATGGAAATAAGCAATTGCAACTGGAAGATTTAAGCTTGGAAGTGTGGTTTTTTTAATTTTCAAGATTAAATCTTAAAAATTATTACCAAAAAAAAATAGAAAGAAAGAAAGAAAAAAAAAAGAAAGAAAGAAAGATCAGGTAGATGACTCCTGATAGTAGAAACTGTTGAAGGTTCGTCTTGCTCCTCTGCCACTAGAGCAGGAGTGTTTATGTTTCCTCTTGGTTTCAAATTCTGTGATTGCGTAACAAGCAAAGGATGGTTGGGCTGACAGAGCTCACTGGTGCCTGTCTGTGACCGCTCTGCCCACATATTTTAATCCTTTTTACTTTCCAAAGGTGTGACCCTCCCATTTAATGATGGTTAATGAAATAAATAAGAAGATGTCCAAAACTTACTGCATCAATTCTGTGCCAGAGAGATATGTGCCCGCTGTCAGTAACAGGCACAGATTTAAACCGTGTGATGGTTGACTGGCAGCAAGTCCTGCACCACTGGCTCACTCTGTGTTTACATGGAAGGTGGGACGTATTATTTTGTAAACCTAGAGCCAGGACAGGCTTAAGGAATGGGAAGTATGACTCAAACTCAATTCATACTTAATGACCCATAGAGAAAGAGAATTTCTTCTGCATATCTCATTTTATCTCTTTCTTTTCATGCATGGTACCCACCCACAGAAGAAGGCAATGGCAAAACCACCTCTGAGTGTCCCACGTCTAAGAAACATCTAAGAGATTAATAGGGTCTCCATAACTTAACAGTGAACTTTAAGGTACATAAGACCCTCCACACATTAGAGTTTGTCTTAAATCTTCCTTCTACAAGTGCTTATTCACTATACTTGGAATAACCCTACTGTCTTCTTTATTTGGTTATGGGTATGTGTGTCAGCACCTCTACCCCTGGCAAATCTTCCGTGCTTTTAGCATGGGGTGGTCCACAAGCCACATGTGGCTCCCTTGACTGCTGTTTGCGGCCTTTCATCATCTCAAACTTCGCAGGCTGCCCCTTTCTTTTTTTTTTGGGTAAAAAGGGGAATTGCTTTTTCTGGATTCCCCAGGAATAGTAATTCACTTTTTATATAGGTAGCAGACCTGGGAGTGGGAACTGTGTTATGTAGCATTGAAAACATGCATTTTTCAAAACCCCAAAGTGGACTTCAGCTATTTTTTATTTTGTTGTTTTTCTGTTCTTAGCCGGAAATGTCATGATGGTCCCACTGGCAGAAAATTGGCCCTGGAACCCCAGCGGTTCTATAGCAGGTGGAACTTTTTATCCATCACTTATGTTGTTGCTGTGTGCTTTCAAGTCATTTCCAATTTATGGAATCCTTTTAAAGGGAGCCTTATCACAGGGTTTTCTTGGCAAGATTCATTTGTGGTTTGTATGTCTCCCCTTTCCTTTGAGGTTGAGAGAATGTGACTTGTCCTAAGGTCACCTAGTGGATTTCCATGGCTGGTTGAGGATTTGAACCCTGGTCTCCAGAGTTGTAATCCATCATGCTGGCTCTCTTCATCACTATGCTTTGGGAAAATTAGGCTGCCAATGTTGTTTTGGTTTTTTATCTGCCCATCCCCTGGTAGTGTTAACTGCTTACACTATTCCAGCAACTAGAGCTGCAGTTCTGGAGCAGATGTTAACAGGAGAAAATTCTTGTTTTCATGCTGATCGCTTGGTAATCTTCTCTTTTTTGAATGTTTGCCTTTCTCCACTCTATGGGTGAGAACCTTGTCGCTCTCTAGATGTTGTTGGGCTCCAAATCTGATCAGCTGCAGAGCCCCCAGCAACTAGGACAATGATCAGGCATGATAGATGAAAGCAGCCTGAATTTTACCAGTGATAACAGCCAGCATGGTGTGTTTGTGTCATGCCCTTATTTTCTCCCAGATTGGTGTGACAGTTGCCAATCTGATAAGGTATTGTTGTCCCCTTGCAAAACCCTGTCCTGAGGTCTACAACTTTGATATAAAATTAATCTAACCCACCAGAGAGGTCACTTGAATGTGCACGTAGGCAATAAACGGTCGTACAATCGAAAAGAACCAGATCAGGCCAGTAAAACCCCCAGTCATATAGCAACAGCAGACCTCATGTTGTGATAACCCATGGTGGACAAAAGGTCTTTAACCTTTTAAAGAGTCCACCTGAAGGGAGTCAAAGTGTTCCCGGAAGATTGGGGACTGGAAGCAATAAAACCTTATCAAATCCATCTCCAGAAACTCACACCACAGCCTCAAAGTGGAGGAAGATCCTGTTATTTAGATGACACTTTGTTATCTTCCAAGAAATGCCAGATGTGGAGGTGTTTTTGCTTTTCCTGTCCCTGTTTGTGTTACCTGGGAAAGGATTTGCCTTGAAAGTAAATTTTTCCTACAAACAGTCCCTGTTTTTAGGCTAGTTAGGCAGGAAAGGAAGGGCGATGCAATGAGTCTGATGCATCTCGGTTAATAACAGATCGCTCCCCCCTCCCTCCTCAGTGTCTCTTCGCTGAGCTGATGCTCTATTGCTGCTCTTTAACCAGAGGACTTCAGGAGAAGCTCCAGTATTTTATCTATCTTATTTCCACTCTTTATTTCTAGTAGCCCTTTGGTTGTGTGTGTGAGTGTGTGCGTGAGTGCAAACTATTGTTATTCAATAAAGTCATTCATTGGACCTTTGTGTGTGATTTCTGACTAAGTCTGACTGTGTAAACATTGGGTTAAAGATCCTTAATTACCCTGCCCTCTTTGCATTTATAAAGCAGTGCTCTTAGCTAATTTTCCCCACAGGAGTCAATTTTGACAGATGTTGGGAATCCCCCTAAGGGACCCCCAGCCAGCAGGGTAACAGTATCCTGTCTTTATCACACAGGTCTACCTCCCCACTTATAATACAGCCTTTGTGTAAAAGGGTGAGGGTTTTCAATGTTTATTTAGAACCACTTAACAATTTTCTGGTAGTGTGTTTCCTGTGTTACCTTATATACAACTTGTATATAACTTGTATACAACTTGGCTGAGTCAGTGTTTACAAATAGCATGTTAGACTTCAAATGCAGGTCAAGGTAGATCATTTCCTCAGTGCACTTTTTAAACAATATGGCCCTTTTCACATGGCATTTGTCATGCAAAAGGGCCTCTGGAGCGTCGCGTGATTGCGAGGAGCGTTTCACATGATGTCCTTGCAATTGCGCGATGCTGCTGAGGCCAGCAGGTGCTGATCGCACAATATTTCATTTTCAGCTTTTGGCCAAAAATGATGCGTGATCGTGCATTGCTCCAGGGCCCCACATGCACTTACCGTCCGTGCAGAGCTCCGGAGCCGCGGCCCTTACACTTCCTCCCCCAGTGCAGCCTGGGAAAATACTCGGCTGCACTGTGGAAGGAAGAGGCAGAGCCCTCATGCTGCCTGCTGGCCGGCAGGTAGCTGCTGTGGAGATGGAGCAGAGGGGACACGAGCGCCTCACGGAAGAGGCTGCTCGCGTGATCGCCGCACGACTGCGCCGGACGGAGGTAAGCTGCGGATAGGGCCTGTAACAGGTAACTCCCCACTCAGAAACAGTTCAATTATATCTTTAGACTTTCATTAAAGGTATAAATATCATATAACAGCCCTTTGGCTAAACTCCCACCAAAGACTTAACCCCCAATATAGCTCACATTCTCTGTCCAGGCCTACTAGGATTTAATTACTCTCCTGCATCTCAGTTGGCTTCCACTCCCCAAACAGTCACACTCTCTGGCTAAGGGACTCTCCTCCTTAGCTCCTTGCTAGGCTCTCAGTGATGGAATCTAATACTCCCAGGTGCTTGTCATTATATACCATTTTTCCTCAGCCACAAGCCCCGACCACACACTCATGGGATGAGTTTCTTTCCTTTGGTGCTTCTGCCTGAGCCTACAGGCTCCATCCTCTATTCTCCTTTCCGCCCTGTGAACTCAGATGAATTTGAATTAATCCAAGGACAAAGGGGGGAAATGAGAGGAGGAGAGAGAACCTGGAACTTTTAAAATGGAGCTAAAAACATGGCACAACAGAGGATTAATCAGGACTGTTCCTGCCAAAATGAGTTGATTGGAGGGTATGGATACAGCATCAGCTCTCCACTCCCTGTCATTCTCAGGGGGAAAAAATTATATCGCTTTTTGCGCTACTTGTTGCTTTTAAAATTACTTCTGTATCTTTTTGGAGAGAAAAATATAGTACAAAAGTAACTTTTGAACTAGAAACTGGTACTTCACAACTTTTGAAAAGTTACCAGTTACCCAGATAACTGCATTACTTATCATCTATTATGTTCAAGGTCTAGTTGTGACTAATTATTGTACTCCAATTCCATTTTAATTGCCATGGGCTGGAATCCTAGAGTTCATAGTTTGGTGGCACACTAGAACTCTCTGGCTGAGAATTCTAAATGCCCGTCCCTAAACTGCAGATCCCAGGATTCCATAGGATGTTGCTATTGCAGTTAAAGTGGAATCATAGTGCAGTGTTAAAGTGTTCTAACATATAAAGTTTCAATTATTTATACAAGTCACCCCATTGGCATTCCATAGATAACTGGGTCTGTTCCCTTATGAGGCACCATTTTGCATCTGCCTTGAGTTGTCAGACATTTGTGCTCTGGTTAAGAGAAAAAGAGAAGAAACGTGTTGATCTCGCATAGCAATGTCATTCCCTGATATAGTACATCAGGAGGAAAGCAGAAACGCTGTTCTTGATGGAGCAATAACTTGTATCATTGAGATAATTGTAATATTTGTGTGTAATCTATTTGTCCTGACTTCATTGATGGTTTGTCCATTCCAGCATCATCCCCAGGGAGACAAAGGGCAAAGAAACACTTGTGTTTCCAAAATTCAGGATTTTTTTTTAATTGCTACAAGGATCCCAGTCTTCAGAGATAAGAAAATTAGTAGAACAGAATTAACATTTAGTTCAGCATTAAGATTAAAAACAGAGAAAACCTTCTGAATGCAGTTACACTTAGATGAGAGGTGCTGGAAATTTGACTATTATGATTATGTTTAATTGCCATTTGGATTTAAGTTAACAGCCTGTAGTTGTAGTTCCAACTTAGTTGAGAATGTAATTGATTAATTAGTTGATATTTGATAACGTAATTGATTAATTCCTGTTACTGTCAGTGTTAATCTTCATGTCCTGAGGTTCCAATATTAGTCCTGCTCCCCACCCTAGGATTAGTTTTAAGGAAAAAAGATAGAAAAAATTAATCCTAAGGTCCTAGAATTCTAGAAATTAAGTCCCAGGCATGATTTCTTACACAATGAAAGCAATGCCTTTTTGGTCCCAAGGATGCTAACTTTTATAGCCAATTTCACATCAACTGTGCTATTGTTGAACCTCCCAGTACCTGGGGACATGACAACAAGAGCAGCCAGGACACACCAATGAAGCCACACTTGGATTGAATAATGCAGGCAGGACAGATATTGTTACTTTGTTTATTAAATATTCCCATTAATAAATTATATTAGATAAAATACTGTAGGTTACACAGTCTGTTCCAGGAGATCATTCATTTACCCAGGCCTCTTGATAAGACCATTGCAGGTAACAGCATTTTTCAGCTAATTTTTATTGTTATGATATGATAATATCCAAAGATATTCAGAGAATCCTTGGCTCTGGTAAGATTCCACATTCTCTGTTTCTTGATCTTCAACTCAGTGCTCTCCGTCTCATCATTCCCAGCTGACATACCTGACTGCAGGCTGTGAACTCCATAAGCTCAGCTTAGCACTCCTTTGGTGTCCCAGGCAAATGCCCAATCTCGTCCACACAGACCTGCTCTGGCCTGGTTTCTGTAGGACATTAAACCATCTCAACAGAAAATTTAAAGCAAATTACAATAAAAATAACTTAGAATGATTCAAAACAATACATAAAATGTACACACAGGCAAAACAGGATGTTACAAAGACTCATACATCTCTTGCAACGTCAGTCAAAATAAGAGTCACCACATTTTCCTGAGAGATGGCAGAGGAGGGGCATAGATAGTCTTTGTTTGGATGTATGCTCCAAAATTCTGGAGCCATGACTTAAAAGACCTTCTTCTGTCTATAATTCTAACATGCCCGATGGATGGGACTCTGAAGAGATGATGGCATTAAATTCCTGTTATAAAAGAAACATGCAATGTAGCATTTCCAGTAAAGTGACTGAAAGTATGCATGTGAATGGTTCTCACTTAGAAGGCAGCATTGTTGTTGAAGAAAAAGTTGGGCTGAAGGACTTTCAAATATCTATGTCTCTCCTTGCCAGTGTTTGCTAATGTGAATTGGTTCCATGAATTTTCAGACTGACAGGGATGAATATATATTCATCCTTTATTTCAATATTTACATCCCAAGGCTTGCAAGGTTACATAGTGGTCAGATCCCTTTGTCCTCACAACAACACTGTGAGGTAGGTTAGGGTGAGAGGCAATTAACAAACCAAGGGTCACCCATTATCCTTCATGGTCAGCCAAGGATTTGAACCCAGGTTTATGTAATTCCTGAATGACTCAGCTTCATTATCTCCTTATCTACCTTCGTTTATTTACTGGATATAGACTTAGCTCACTGACCTAGACTTAGCCGGCTATTGTGCATTAAAACAAAACAGACAGCCCCTGTTGACTATATCAATTTATCTATTTAAATCACCCATAGGTGCCTTTGAAGGGCATGGTCTGCTCAAGCTGATTTACAATATCAGAAAAAGCAAACTCCAGTATCAAAAACACCTTTAAATGTGAATTCTTCCCAAAATTACTCTGAAACCAAATGTTTCACTTAGTGAGCTCCGGAGACACATCTAGATGCTTGGTAAGAGGTAAGACCCTCAACAAATAGATGAAGACAGGAAATTCTCAATAGATGAAGGGGGGAAGTCTGCTGACATGTTGATTGCTATAATCGGCTCAGAAAGTCTTTCCTTTCATCATCTTTAGTTGCGGAAGCTCTGGAAGACACCATGGGTTCGGTAAAGAGGAAGGGAGACAGGACTGCTCATCTCTGGTCTCAGGCAATAGTAGATCTAGAGATATGGAGACGACACAGGTAAGTGTGAGGGAAAAGGTATCGCAGAAACAAGAGTGTCTGATGTGTCCTTATTAGGAAAAACTACTGTTTCATAATTAAGATGTGTCTTCTCCTGATGTCTTACACATTCATGTTTCATACACAGGCTTACAACCCAGGATAAACTTATAATAGATAATATTGTGAGTTCATGCATTCAAATTGACTTTCAACTGGGAACACTTAAGTTTAGCTCTATGGCTGCAGAAACGTAGGGATGTATGTTTTATTTCACCTACCTATGTGAGTTAATCAGCTAGATCTCTGAACTAAATTTGTGTTGTTGCCCAAGAGTTAGATTTTTGCTATCTCTTTAAGAAAGAGTGGAATGCCTAAATAGTCTAAAGGAACCAGACCCTGTCTGATCATGGAATCTAAACAAGGTGAGCTGTGGTTAGTACTTGGATGGGAAACTGCCGATGAATACTAGGTGCTGAAGGCTATATTTCAGAGAAAGGAACTGACAAAAAATCCACTGAGTCCTCCCTGCCTTAGAAAACTCTATGAAATTCATGAGGTTGGCGTAAGTTGACAGGCAACTTGAAGGCACGTACTCACATGCTATGGACATTTCAAAAGGCTTTGCCACACAATTCTGATCAAACTATAGGCCTACCCCACCCCAAATGTCCTTTTGACCTCTCCTCCCACAGCAGGGATGGACTGGCCACTAATCTTATTGGGAGGAACTTGCCCTGCCCGTGTTTGTGTTTATTTCTTTCCTGATGGATGATGTAGAACCTATTTTTAAGTAATGTATTTGGAAGTATCAGAACTCATCCTTTTTCCTTTACTTTTTCTGCCTGTCCTCCTTATATTCAGGTCACCCCAACTCATAATTTCTCACTATGGGTCTGATCCTCATTTGGTTCCCTTCATGGTTCTCCCTGAAACAAGTTGTGTCTCTGTATTGGCTGTATCCAAAACAATCATGCATACAATGTATTTACATTACACAATTATAGCAGTTTGGTAGCACTTTAGCTGCCATGCCTCCACCCTACCGAAGAGTGGGATTTGTATTTTGATGAAGTACATTTGAATTCTCTGCTGGAGAGCTCATAGCCTGTGACTACCACAGATCAGTCAGGGAAGCCATAGCTTTGATTTTGTGTGCCTTCAAGTCATTTCCAACTTACGGAGATCCTGTCACAGGGTTTTCTTGTAAGAACTTATTGCCTTCCTCTTCAGCTGAGAGGATGTGATTTGCCCAAGGTCACCAAGTGCGTTTCCATGGCTGATTGGCGATTTGGACCCTGGTCTCCAGAGTCATAATTCAATGCTCAAATCACTACACTATGTTGGGTCCCAAGCCACAGCTAGTCCTCTGCATTCCCAGATCCTCAGTCAGTCTTACAGAGTTCTGGTTTCCCCCTTGTGATACTACAATAGGAAAAGTGAAGAGGAAGAGAACTTGCAAAAAATATTACTGTATAACTCTTAGATGAAAGTGTGTGAAGGACATTTGTGAATAACAGAGGGCAGACAATTCCAGCACAGAGAACTCTGCAGAAATTGCCCTATTCTGGTTTTAGTAAGCGGCCTGGGTAAATGAATGTGCTCCTGGAATGTACTGCATAACCTAATAAGGTTTATTAGGTTCTAATAAAATTTATTAGTGGGAATTTTTAATAAATGAAGTAACAATATCTGCTCTGCCTGCATTATCTAATCTGGCTCTGCTGGGCCAGTGTCCTGGCTGCTCTTCTTGTCATTGTCATGTCCTCGGGTACTGGGAGGTTAAAAATTAGGTTGGCTAATGTGAAATGGGCTATAAAAGTTTGTGTCCTTGGGACCAACAAGGCATTGCTTTCCTTGTGTAACAAATCATGTCTGGAATGATTTCTCTAGGTTTCTAGCTCCCTAGGATTATTTTTTTTCTTTTCTTCCCCCCCCTTCTAATAATTAAGCCTAGGGAGGGGGGCAGAACTAATATTGGAACCTCAGGACATGAAGATTACCACTGCCAGTAAAAGGAAGTAATTAATCAATTACATTATCAGTTATGTTGAAAATCTGAAAGGAAAACTGGTCACTTATTTCAGTTTTTTCAAACTGAATTGATTGACTTGCAGATGGACTTTCGTCAACTGCCTCATTTCTTACCAAGCAGCCGAGTGATATCAAAAAAACAGCAGCCACTGCGGAAGCCACGCCAATCAAAACGATGGCCCAAGAGGGGAGGCCAGCTTCATCTTTGGGTTTTGCTGTAGCTTTAGGAGAATGAGAAAAGAAAAGCTTTCATGAATCACAGTAATGACATAAGATAGCCATCCCCTTCCACTCTTTTGGAGTTCTGGGGCCAAATACTACCAAAGGCATACCAGGCCCTGTATCCCCCAAATTACCTACTCAGAGCCAAGAAATTTGCGTGAAGGGCTTGACCATAGGATCTGCTGGCAACCCATTTTTTGCAATGGGAGTGAGATTCTCCTTCTCTTAAGACTTGGCCCTCTTATGAAACTAATTACCACATAGACAAGGAGATAATGGTTATTGGCTATACAATGATTTCATCTGAATGTTCCAATGTGCACATTCCTTCTAATTTTCTCTTTTGTCATACAATCACATAATTGCATATTCTAAAGCTTTGGCTTGTGTTCTTTTTGAGTGTGATACCTCTTTGAGCATTTGAACCACCAGATATAATTTTTTTTTTAGCTGTGTCACTGAGATACATGTGCACTGTAATATATGTGTAAATAAACAACCATGTTGATAGTGGTTTGAGGGGCAAGTGTTTTCTACTAGGAGTAGATGGACTGCAGCCATCATTTCTAGATGTAACTACTGAGGCCCCTTTATTCAAATTGTAGGGCAGAGAAGATGGCAAGAGATTCAGACATAGTTTGAGTGTTACACCGAAGCTGTTGATGTTTGCTGAACAGTGCCATTTCGTGCTTGAAATGTGGGCTCCAATACTTTAATGTTCCCTTGCGTGGATAGCATCATTAGTTAGTTTAGTCACCAGGTGGCACTGAGCCAATTTGTATCTGGTTGAAATCATGAGATTCCTATTCTCTTGTGTTTTGCTCTTGTTTGAGACAGTAGAAATTATTGCATAGCTTTCTGACACCTTCCAAAACACTCCCCAATAAACTTGGTCTCCTCACAGAGAAAAATATTACTTTACAGAGAAAAGTAGGACATACTCTTCCAAATATTGGTAGGTACAGGGATTAAACACACTTAAAACATGACTATCTAAGGTGCTGGGTCATAGTATGAATAAACAAACCTACCTGTGCTGGCAGTTGATGGCCAAGATGATGCAGTGTTTCCAGAACCTGATGTTGAATTATTGCCTGGTGGTGTGGTAAAGCCTGTGCTGTTGGAACTACCTCCAGCTGGAGGAGATGTAGAAGCACTAGAGGATGAAGAACTCTCACTGAGGGCAGTTGGGTTAGAGACAGAGGTCGCAGTGTTTGAGCTGGTCTCAGCTGGTGAAGATGTAGAAGCACTGGAGGATGAAGAACTGCCACTGGAGGCAGCTGAGTTAGGGACAGAGGTCACAGTGTTTGAGCTGGTCTCAGCTGCTGAAGATGTAGAAGCACTGGAGGATGAAGAACTGCCACCGGGGGCAGCTGAGTTAGGGACAGAGGTCACAGTGTTTGAGCTGGTCTCAGCTGCTGAAGATGTAGAAGCACTGGAGGATGAAGAACTGCCACCGGGGCAGCTGAGTTAGGGACAGAGGTCACAGTGTTTGAGCTGGTCTCAGCTGCTGAAGATGTAGAAGCACTGGAGGATGAAGAACTGCCACCGGGGACAGCTGAGTTAAGGACAGAGGTCGCAGTGTTTGAGCTGGTCTCAGCTGCTGAAGGTGTAGAAGCACTGGAGGATGAAGAACTGCCACCGGGGCAGCTGAGTTAGGGACAGAGGTCACAGTGTTTGAGCTGGTCTCAGCTGCTGAAGATGTAGAAGCACTGGAGGATGAAGAACTGCCACTGGAGGCAGCTGAGTTAGGGACAGAGGTCACAGTGTTTGAGCTGGTCTCAGCTGCTGAAGATGTAGAAGCACTGGAGGATGAAGAACTGCCACCGGGGGACAGCTGAGTTAAGGACAGAGGTCACAGTGTTTGAGCTGGTCTCAGCTGCTGAAGATGTAGAAGCACTGGAGGATGAAGAACTGCCACCGGGGACAGCTGAGTTAAGGACAGAGGTCGCAGTGTTTGAGCTGGTCTCAGCTCCTGAAGATGTAGAAGCACTGGAGGATGAAGAACTGCCACTGGAGGCAGGTGAGTTAGGGACAGAGGTCGCAGTGTTTGAGCTGGTCTCAGCTGCTGAAGGTGTAGAAGCACTGGAGGATGAAGAACTGCCACTGGAGGCAGGTGAGTTACGGACAGAGGTCACAGTGTTTGAGCTGGTCTCAGCTGCTGAAGGTGTAGAAGCACTGGAGGATGAAGAACTGCCACTGGAGGCAGGTGAGTTAGGGACAGAGGTCGCAGTGTTTGAGCTGGTCTCAGCTCCTGAAGATGTAGAAGCACTGGAGGATGAAGAACTGCCACTGGAGGCAGGTGAGTTAGGGACAGAGGTCGCAGTGTTTGAGCTGGTCTCAGCTGCTGAAGGTGTAGAAGCACTGGAGGATGAAGAACTGCCACTGGAGGCAGCTGAGTTAAGGACAGAGGTCGCAGTGTTTGACCTGGTCTCAGCTGCTGAAGATGTAGAAGCACTGGAGGATGAAGAACTGCCACCGGGGGCAGCTGAGTTAGGGACAGAGGTCACAGTGTTTGAGCTGGTCTCAGCTGCTGAAGATGTAGAAGCACTGGAGGATGAAGAACTGCCACCGGGGACAGCTGAGTTAAGGACAGAGGTCGCAGTGTTTGAGCTGGTCTCAGCTCCTGAAGATGTAGAAGCACTGGAGGATGAAGAACTGCCACTAGAGGCAGGTGAGTTAGGGACAGAGGTCGCAGTGTTTGAGCTGGTCTCAGCTGCTGAAGGTGTAGAAGCACTGGAGGATGAAGAACTGCCACTGGAGGCAGGTGAGTTAGGGACAGAGGTCGCATTGTTTGAGCTGGTCTCCGCTGGTGAAGACGTAGAAGCACTGGAGAATGAAGAACTGCCACTGGGGGCAGGTGAGGTGGATGGGGAGGTGAATGGAGAACCAGTTACAGTGTCAGAGGTATTGCTAGCATTGGAGATGTTACTGGAGATTCCACTGGAGCTGAAGCTGGAGTTTTCCATGGCTATGGTGGTAGTGGATCTGACTGTAGGATTCAAAATTATGGTGATTGGTGTGGAGTTCTCTGCAGCACTGCCTAGCACCAGTGGCTTCTATGTCAATGCAATAGTCAGTCTGGTCTGGGTTTTAATCTGCATTTAAAGGAACTATCCATGGTACTGTAGCCCTATTTAGGGGCTAGTGTTCAGTATTTTTGATAGCTCTTTTGAAGTTCAGACTAAAACCTGGACAGAAATCACCCCCTCGAACTGCATACGTTGCATATGAGTCAAACACAGTGGTTCTGAAGTAAGGGGACCAATTTTTTTGGGGATCATGCGGGTATATGCCACCACAACTGGCCTTATCTTAGTAAAAGCACTTCTTCCTGTGTAAGGAAGAAGAGGAGAATGCCATTACTAACATGACACTTGTTACTGGCAGTTTTTGGAAGTACTTGGATTTTTCTTTAAATAAGTAAATCAGTAAATTATCTGCTCCATCAACCTGGCGGAGACAGCTTTTTAGCCAATCAAAAGTCACTGAGTTTAGAAGTTCTAACCAACGACACTGAAGGTGGGCAACCTGTGGCTTTCCACATCTTGGTGAACTGCAGCTTTCAATATCCTTCACACTCCAGACTCTGCTTGCTTAGGCTGGTAGGAGTAGAATTTCATAAAATCTCAAAGACCACAAGTTGTTGACTCTTGAATAAATCAATTAAATGTTGCATCTCTAGGAAAAATTCTATTTACTCGAGTTGAGCTACCAAACACTTGGACCTGGTTATTTAAACTAACAGGTCATCCCACACTGTAAAATATTGTCCTAAATCCTATTTTCAGTCCTAACTAGAGTAGACCCATTCAATCAGTTGGATTTATCTTATGTATTGAGTCATCATTCAATAATTTATTCAGTTTTCTCTAACTGGGGTCAAACAACAGAATTCAGGCCACCGTCAATATAACACTAAGGGACATTTAGATTATACAAAAAAACCCCACGATTATTCCTTTAAGTCCTTCTCTTATTGAGTCTCATGACAACATTTTGGGAGCCATAAATGCTGCCATTTATATTTATGTATTTAGGGCACTAAACATTAGGTTCTTGATATTTTAGAGGCATTTTCACAGGAACTACAGGTTTCCTGCTGTTTGTTTATTGTCCTATTTTTAAAGGAATGGAATACAACAGTAAAGCAACTAGCAAGACAATCCAGTGAATTAGCTTCTACAAACCATGCGCGCACACACATTGCAATGAGAAAGTACTACAGGGCACCTTTCAGATACTATAGTCAGTGACATAACGCATTACTTTAAAAATGTGCCTCTCCATGATCTCCTTTGTTATCTGAAAATGCTTTCTTGGGAATATTTTGGGAATATTCTTGGGAAATGCTTTCTTGGGATATTTTGTGGGGATTTACCTCTGAATTTGAGGTCATTTTCTTACTTTATATAAAAATATATATATTCCCCCCCCCAAAAAAATATATCCCCCCCCCAAAAAAAAGGAATAGAAAAGTAAGTCAAGTAAGCTAAAAACCATAACAATTGTAATGGTGACAGGAGGGAAAAGACTTTGTAAAGATTTACTTAAAAGATTACTTTCCCCAGTCCCATAAGCAGCTTCATATTTTATATGGCAGCAATACAAAATATAAGAGGGACACTAATGTCACATGAGAGATTCTCAGAGCAAATGTGAAAAAGTGAAGATATAAAAATGTGTTCCATCAGCACCCATTAACAGCCTCAAAGGATTTAAGAATGCATTTCAGTTTATAGTAAACATGTTTGCCATGGCGAGATAGGTGGAATTTGGGGGACCTGGCTAATGTGCAAAATGCAAAGCTGCTTTTGTTCCTTTCAGTAGCCCACAAACACCTATGTTTCTGAACTGTGCAAATTCACAGCACTTTAAAAAGCATTTTTTGAGCGGTGGTGGTGGATGAAAACTTCCAAGATACCTCAGCCAGAATGGTCAGTAGCCAGTAAAACAGAAACAAAAAACCCCATCCAGACCAAAACAACAACAAAAGCTCATCTTCAGACTACTGGCAAGCAATTGCATGGCTGAATATTCTGTATTCAAAAATGACTTTCAAATTTACAACTACATAGAAATCATGGTTCTAGCCTAATTGTTACCCCAGCTATGTTGTTTTCTGTGTGTATAAATTTGTTTTATAAAGGGAGTCATTTAGTAACCCAGTACATTATTAGCAGTCTGTTATGGGACAGTCCAGATATGGTCTCCTTCCTCAGTGTACCGTTGGTCTTTCTCTCACCACAGAGAGAGCCAATGTGGTATTGTGGTTTGAGTGTTATACTAGGATTCTGGGAGACCAGTGGTTAGTTCACTGCTCAGCCATGAAATTTGTTGGGTTACCTTAGGCATGACACACTATCTCAGCCTCAGAGGAAGGCAATGGCAAACCCCATTTAATTTAATCTTGCCAAGAAAACTCTGTGATAGGTTCATCTTAGGATCAGCATATGCCAGAAATGACTTCAAGGCACACAGCAACAGTAACACAGGACAGAAGTACCCAGTCTATGGGCAAGAACTGTTATAGAGATCCATGTTTCAGAGGTAAAACAAATGCAATAAGGACCAGCTGGTGGGTGAGAAAAGGCTAGCTCACTCCTGCTGATTCTGTACCGTGTGAGAGAAGCATGGGTTGTTTCTCTTCAGTACGGTTTCATATTTAGCTGCCTAAAGCAGTGGTTCTCAACCTTCCTAATGCCGCGACGCTTTAATACAGTTCCTCATGTTGTGGTGACCCCCAACCATAAAATTATTTATTTATTATTTACAATGCCTCCCCCCCCCGGCAAAGGCTGCATTGCAGAAGGAAGGAAGGGGCGGTCGTGTGACCAGGAAGCCAGCTGCGGGATGAAGGGGCAGCGAAGAGAGCGCCTCGCGCAAGAACCTGCTTGCGCGAACGACACCCCCCACCTCTGCAATGAGGTAACGTGCGGAAAAGGCCCAGGAGTGGTGGTGCGCAAGTGCGAGCCATGCATTCGCGTCCTCCTGCCTCCTTTGGTGGGAGCGTGTGTGGCCACACGCACTCCCGCCAAAGGGGGCAGGAGGACGCAAGTGCGTGGCTTGCGCTTGCACACCACCACCGAGAAGGGAATGGAGCCTAAGACCATCGGAAATACATATTTTCCTATGGTCTTAGGCGACCCCTGTGAAAGGGTCATTCAACCCCCAAAGGGGTCTTGACTCACAGGTTGAGAATTGCTGGCCTAAAGCAAACCAGCCCTCCCCTCAACTGACTGAGATATTTGGAATCTGAGGCCAAAATCCTGTAGGTGCTTCTGCCTTGGGAATCAAAGCATCACAAAAATGAATTAAATCACTTGAGTCAGTTGCTGTTCTTACCTGGCAACCCAACCAACCTGCCTAGGTTAGGCATTTCACTTGGCCTAATGGCAGGGCCAACATTCAAAGCAATGGATTTCTGCCTTCAGGGCAGGAGTGAGGTTTCTGGGATTTGATGCCATAGTAAGATGAAGCGTAGAAAGAAAACCCTTACCTGTCAGGTTGAGGCACAAATACAAAATAATCCATACAGCAGGTTTGTGTCCGATTAGTAGGCTGTCCATTGTGGCTAGAGCTGTAGATGTGATGAAGTGTGGTACTCCAGAAACGCTCTTCTGACTTATACAGCTTCGTACAAAATGAAGCACCTCTAATGCAGGAACTATCTGCACACATAATTCCCGAGCTCTCATATTTGTAACGGTGGGAGAGAACAAGTGTGCTACTTTTGGTTGAGAGGGTGTGGCCCACCATATTCATATTAATAGACTGTACACAAAGGGCAGGGTTCACCATGAGTGTTTGGAAAAGCTCATGTGCTTAATCTTATCCTTTGCTCATTTCATGACAAAGATAGTGAAATATTCCTCTTGACAAAAGGAGTGGAAGTGTTTTGCAGCCAAAGAAAAACTGAGCAATTACGTGAATTCTCCCGCACCTTAGATATTTTTTTAATTCGAAAGAAGGAAGTATTAATAGCATGCCCTACTGTGCCTCAAGGGAATTTTATGTAGCTGAATAAGACAAGATTAAGTTTCAAATGCAGAACTCACGTAATGAGAAATGACACATCAGATGTCTTAGCTCATATCACCTGCATAACAGGATGATAGAGACTTCCAAAAAGAGTGAGGAAGAAAGTGAGAATTTCCTATACAGAAAGGCTGGACAAGGTTAGAGAAACCATTTTGATCAGTGTCATTGCCAAATATAGGGTGGTGAGACTGGAAACTGGAAATGGCTTCTGTCCCTTTTATGGTTGTACAGGAGAGAGAGTTTCAGCAAGTGACATAAAGACGGCCATTAAAGGAGACTGCCAAGGTGCAGACTTCCAGGTAAACAGGATGTTTTGAGCTAACAGAATGACTTGCAAAAATAAAAGTAGGGTCTGTTGCCAAACTATGGCTGGCTCATGATATGCTGCAGCCTGAGGCAGAATTGCAAATGTCTTTCAGTGACCCTATATTGCCTCTGTGAACGTATATTGCCCAGTGATCCTATACTATATCAAAACTGGTCAAGTTATTTTGGCCTCTGAGGCTAGAAACCCTTTAACAGGCTTCTAGGCATAACAAAACATAATGATAAGTGATAAGGTAACCATTTGTTGCGCTGTCACAACAATATCCAAAAGCAACTGCCCTGCTTCACTCAACCGGCCCTGGTCATTTTGGTATGATTGCTCAAAATTTATTGAGGATTTCCTGTGACTGAAACTACTACTTTTGAGGAAAGTCTTCTTTGAATTATGACTGAGTTGCTTTTGAAGGCTTCTGTAGGTAGTAATAATATTTTGAGAAATGTGCTGAGTCATAGCATAATTTGAGAAGGCAGAAGCAAGTTGCAGACTTTTAATTAAAACAAAACCATGGCACGTGCATGGATCCTGGTGTATTCTTGCTAACGGGACTGGTCCAGAGCATTTTGCAGCCTGAGGCAAAGAACAAGATGGTCCTGTCTCCTTGTCCCATGCCTAGAAGCTGACTGGATTGGCAATAGGAGAGCATCCTCCAGCACACTTGAAAGCAGCAGGCTACCTTAGGGGTTCAGGGCAGGCCACACAACATCCAACTTTCTGTTCCAAAACTTTCTGTTCCAAACCTACCCAGCTTCTGTCAAGTGAGGCAACCACTTCGCTTTGACTAATGATAGGACCAGCCTTGCTTGCTGGCAGCAGAACTTTTCTTTGGCCCTGGAGTTGGCAGATAGAGTGCACTGAGCCTGTGCTTGGAGTCTAGCAAACTGGCAAAGAAGTTACGCGGGCAAGGCAGGAGGTATGAGAATGTAAATCATATGCACTGTTGTCACTACAAAGGAGCTGAATTTTCTCCTGAAACTTCACCTTGAAGTTAGAGGTGTGATGGATTTCAAGTGATAGTATTTGGCAAGAGATTTCAACAGACACGGAGAAGGCAAAATTTCTTGAGAGGTCTGGAGGCAGACATACTATGGGCAGAAAGGGGATCAAACTACAGACTCCTTTATTTCTTGAAATTTTATTTTGTAAAGGGCATTTATGCTGGCATTGCTCCTTGGAGCAGCTAAAGACCTCCATCTTAATTTCTCCCAAACATCTTTGTTAAAGCATTCTTCTGGGGCATTTGGAGAGAAAAGGCAAATGCCAGCAGGATAAATGTGGTGGCCAATTATTTTGGAGGATGGTGGCAATCAGAGATGTCGTGTTGTTTTATCACCATGTTAGTAATTGGCAGCCAAATCACTGATAGCTTCACAGGCCTTGGCTGAAGCCAAAGAGGTTCCTTCTGACTTCCTTGCTAATTACATTATTGTGATAGTGGCAGCGAGGGGAGAGGAGATAAAATGGGGAGAAAAGATACCAAGACCTGAAGCACAAGAAGCCACAAGCATCTTCTCTTGCTTTGGCAGTTTAAATAAACAGACAAATAAGTAAGTATACAATGCTTATGAATTAAATAGCTAATGTATTATTAATGACACCTTAAAATTAGTGATGCCTAAAGTCTTCCCCTCAAGTTCTGTCTAGATGCACATATGTGCTTCCGTGTTTTCTTGCTCATCTTCACTTGGTGTGAGGGCAGTGTATTCTATGCTCTGATGGATCCACAGAAAAAATAATGAGTAATAACTTGGGCAAGACAACCTACCAGTTTTCTCTCACCATCATGTTGTTGTTGTGTGTCTTCAACTCATTTCTGACTTATCATGACTCTATCTTATCCATGACCTATCACAAGGTTTTCCGGGGTTGAGAATGGGTTTCCATGACTGAGCAGGGAATCAAACTCTGGTCTCCAGGGTTGTAGTCCCATGGTCTCCTGAAAAAGAATCTTGTTTGATGATGAGCTGATAAGAGAGGTCCCTAACACTACCTGCACGGTGATGGACAATGCATGTGTATAGTGGCTAGAAATTCTAATTAAGGAGTAAAGATACCAGTGGCTAAAGAAAGAAACTAAGGCCACTTATAAGAACTCAGTTAAAGATAAGGATACTCTCTAAGGGTGCTAAGGTGACACTGAAGTAAGCTACTTTCACTTCTAGAAGAAGTGAGATAAAAAGGAGACAGGAAAAGAAGAGGTGGAAACATTCCTGAGACTCCTGGTATACATTTCAAAGAGGTTAGGATAGGTGGATAAGAGATCAAGACTTTGTGTCATCGAAAACTACTTAACCCTGCTCTTTCCAAGGCATTTTTAACTTCGTAAATGCTGAGAATTCTTGCAGTTCCAACATACAGAACTGCAGTTCCCCAAAGCTAGGGCAATGACTATGAAACCAATCTGGAAAATACACCAAATTTCCTTTCTTACCAGGTTCTCTGCTAATAGATAATATTAATATTAGTAACATTAATATTAATAATATTCATATTAATAATATTCACTACAGTTAGTGAATAAATGAAATACTGTAGAAGTGTTATAAAGCAGTTGTTTGTTGGTCTCAATGCAACCTGTGGTGGGGTGGGCCACCCATTTGGGCTGAATCCTGGGTCAGTCTCTCTTGCCCATACTTCCTCTCTCTCTCGCCCTTCACTTTCCTTGGGTGTGGGGGGGCATTGGGAGAGATGCATACAGGCATGCCCCATTTTTTGAAGGTCCACTTTTTGTTGATCTGCTCTTTTGACCCTGTTCAATTACAACCGGAACTCATATACTCAATATGTGGTCCACCCTTTCTGACCAGGTGTTGAATACAGTCAGTCCTCCACATTCTCTAGGATTATAGGCACAGGACCCCTGAAAAGTGGAAAAATTGCAAATATCAAGATGTTTATATGTGTCTGTGGGAAGAGGGCTGAGGCTTGGTTGAGGACAGCAGGCACCCACTGTCCAAATCAGGACAAGGAAAGAAGAAGGAAGGGGGGTGGGTGGGTAAGCCTCTCTTGCCCATACTTCCTCTGTCTTGCCCTTCACCTTCCTTGGGTGTGGGGGAGCATTGGGAGAGGGTTTGTGGTACTGAGAAATTGGGCTCTTAGCTGTCCCTGCATGGCCAAACTCCCCCTCTCTTTTTCTCTACCATTTTGTTTCTGATTTTTCTACCTGTACATCCAGTACTTTAAGGAAGAAATACCAACTGCTATGTATCGCTGGAGGCTTTTGGAAGCAGATACTCATATAGACCAAGCCAGTTGTGATGAACTCTTTCAGCTCCAATCTATCCTACCAGCAGACCAGCAATTTGCACATTCACTAAGGTTAGGAGCACAGGACCTCTGCAAAAGTGGAAAAATGGAAAAATATCAAAATGTTTGTGTGTGTGTGTGTGTTTCTATAAGAATACTGGTACCACTCTACTCTGCTTTGGTTAGACCCCATCTTGAATACTGTGTCCAGTTCTGGGCACCCCAATTCAAGAAGGATATTGACAAGCTGGAGCAAGTCCAGATGAGGGCAACCAAAATGGTGAGAGGCCTGGAAGCCATGCCCTATGAGGATAGACTTAGAGAGCTGGGTATGTTTAGTCTGCAGAAGAGGAGGTTAAGAGGGGACATGATAGCCATGTTTAAATACTTGAAGGGATGCCACGTAGAGGAAGGAGGGGGCTTGTTTTCTGCTGCTCCAGAGACCAGGACAAGGAGCAATGGATTCAAGCTGCAGGAAAGAAGATTCCACCTGAACCTCAAGAAGAACTTCCTGACAGTCAGGGCTGTCCGGCAATGGAATCTGCTGCCTCGGAGTGTAGTGGAGTCTCCTTCCTTGGAGGTTTTTAAGCAGAGGCTTGATGGCCATCTGTCGGGATTGCTTTGAGGGTGTTCCTACATGGCAGGGGGTTGGTCTGGATGGCCTGTGTGGTCTCTTCCAACTCTACATTTCTATGATTCTATGATTCTGTGAATGGGGCTGAGGCATGGTGGGGTCCAAACCAGGGCTGGGAAAGGAGAGGTGACCCTAAACTTCTTTTCTCTCACCCATTTCCTTCCTTGGGAGTGTGGGGGAGGTGTTGGGAGAGGGTTTGTGTTGCTGAGAAATTGAGGATTTGTGGCGCAATCCAGCCCTAGGCCTTTTCCGCATGAGGAGAGTGAATCACTCCATGCCGTTACTTACCGGTTCTTCTCTCTTTGAAGCAACACGGACTTTCCCTTAAGCCCTTCTGCAGGGCTCCTCTCTTGTTGCAGGGAGAATCGGAGCAGTGCGAGGTCTGTAGATCTGCACTGCTGAGGCTGAAAATGGCAGCTTGCTGTTCTTCGTGGGTCCGGACCAACCGCTGACGCTGACCATGCCCACAGCCCGCCCTCCGCTGATCACAGGCTTGCATTGGTGTGAGCCTGCACATCTGCACAAGTAAGCAGGTATGAAATGGCGTGCTCCAGAAGATTGAAAGACTGGATTTTTCTGGTCTTCACTTACTGCACTGGAGGACCACTTGGGGGCGTTTTGGATCAGACTAAAGTGTGGAACTAAAGTAAATAGTCTGAACCTAGTCCGATCCAGGGTGCGGATGACCTCCGTGACAGGACACCTTGGCCCCTTTTGACTTCCTTGTGCGTAAAGGGCCTTAGCTGGCCAGGCAGTGACTGGCAGAGGAGGAGGAGGAGGAGTTGGAGGATAGAAGGTGGGTTTTCAGCGGCTGCATGGCCTGATGGGAACCACTAAGAGGAAAAGTTCCCCCAGGAAAGAAACTCCTGAGGTGGTGGTGGGGAGGAGTTGGAGAAAATCAGAAATAATAAAATCCAGGAAAGTCAAACTTGCAGATGTAGAGGACTAACTATATATGGATTCTGGTTGTAATCAAAAAGGTTGAAAAAGCAGATCATCAAAAAGGGACCACGTTCTGCCTTTTCTCTCAATAGGCTGAGTGCTGAGTCAATTGAAGGATAAAGCAGCATGTAGTCACAAATATTGTATAAGAGATGAGCTGCACACAATTTGACCCTCTGAGAAATTGTACGTAGTGTGTCTCTTATACAATATTTGTGACCACGCGCTGCTTTTTCTCCTAATGGATTTGACACCATCTTTTTGTTCAGTCTTTACACAGACTGAACAAAAAGATGGCACTAAGTTGATTCGCTTCCACATTTCGATGATTTCCATTTTTCAACAGTGCTCTGGTCCCTAATCTGTCGAATAAGTGAGGGGGGCCTGTACAGAAGCACAACAAATATGGGGGTGGGTGGGTGTAAGAGACAGCTGAAAAGACTCATAAAACAATTTAGCACAGGATCAGCTGAAGCATTAAATGTTTATTTAAAATACGTTTCTGCAGAACTGGGTGCCTCTGAGAGAGAATGACACCCCCACTATGGAATAACTCATATGTTATCCCCCTGCCCCTGTTGCAGGTTTTCCCTTCCCTGGGATCTCATTGGATAGGACCCCAAAGGTATGGCCTATCAGGATCACCTAAGAAGTTACATTTCCCATCCCCATGTTGATCATGCATCTCTCTTGTGTACCCTTGTTTCTCATGTTACATCCCAGGTGTCTTACCAGCAGTTTCAAAGTACCCCTTTGTGTTCTGGTATGTCCCTATCAATCAGTTTACTCCTTTACAGATGGTGACCTTGTCTTGTCTACTGTGTTATCTGAAATATACCAGTTACCCTTCAAGGTCTTTGGGAGGCTCTACCATCTCTAAAAATCTTCCTTATTAGACTTATTTTATTACTGGAGCTCAAATACAAAATATACAAAAATATATGTGTAAATATATCTAAAATGTGTTATACTTATAAGCTAATACATGTATGTGAGTAATACTTGTTAATAATACTTGCAGAAACTAAAATGTATTTTATTTCTCCCAGTGGGGGCAGTCTGCCCCTAGTGGAGCCAATAAGGTGGTGTATTGTTTGGCAGAAGCAAATGAAGTAGTTCCTCCCTCCTCTTTTGCCTCTTTCGGTGGGGGGGATGTCTGTGAAAGGAAGTGTTGGGCTTGGTCTTTCCCAGACCATTTATCCCTGGCCATGCTTCATAGTGCTACTGCCGTTGTTACAGCCAGGAACTGAAGCAGAGTGGGGAAGGATAGGCAATGGTTTGTCCTTTTGTGGAGGAGAGAGGGGATGAAGTCAGGCATCCCTTCCTTCTTTCCTATTTGTTTCTTCCTGGAACTGGGTCCCCCTTCCTGCTAGAATCTTCCCTCTTCCTCATCTGCGCCTTCTTCTTTACTAATCTCCCTTGCATCTAGGGCCCTTTCCACACGCGGGCGGAGAAACGGGCTGCTCCATGCGGAAACGGGACTTACCTTTATTCTGTCACCGCGTGGAGCAGCCCATTTCGCCGCTCCACACTCAGTGGCGCCCGCGGCGTCCGCTGCGTCCGGCAGTACCCGAAATGGCGGCTTTTGACTGGTGGAGGCTCTCCGCCAGTCAGAGAAGCTCGCCAGCCGGAAATCCCACCCCCCCGAGTGATCTGCAGGCACGCCCTTGCGCACGCCTGCAGATCCATACTGGTGCTGCGACGGGGCTGCACGCCCTGTGCCTTTTAAAAACCACAAAACAAGTAGTTTTCAAAAAGCACAGGCGGCGCCACTTCCAGTCACCCCTGCGTGGATTGGGGTGTGGAATTACTCTAAAGTAATCCACCCCAATCCACGTTACGGTGTAGACGACCTCTGTGGAGCTCACTCTACACCATTTTTTTTAACCCCATGTGAAAAGGGCCTAGGACTTTTGTCTCTTTGGCTCTCCTCTCTGTACACCTCTGCTGCTGCTCAGCCGCAACTTCCATTTTGAACCCCCCTCCCCGTTACCTCCCTCCCCACAGAAGGTGGGTACAGAGGGCTTTCTCAGTTTCCTGTGGGCTGGGTCATGTCTTGAACAGTTTTGCATAGTCACCAAGCAGGAAACTACTCGGTGCTGGTGACTGATCTCAGATTTTTCTTTTCCTCCCTCTCCAATTTCTCTGTGGGAATGCACATTGCTTCTGGAGGCACAGGAGCCTGTACACACACCCTTCTTTCTACTCTGGGTGTCAAATATGCTAGCTATGCCACTGTTCACATATAGTCAAGGAATACCTACAACCCCTCCCCAACCAAAGAAGAGACAAAACATAAATCAGGGAAAATTGGGGGTGAATGATTCACAAAGGATATGACCATGTGAGAGGACATACAGAGGTCAGAGGTGACAGACACCTGTTAATATTTTGGGTTTCTCTTCCTTGTTTTATGAACTATTTTCAGCCTTGAATTCTTGTGGCTTGACTTTCATGACACCAGCAGGAAATACTTCTTACTTGAGTGAGGGTTTGTACAGACTTGTCCTGCTTTTCTACTAGATTAGCTGCAAATATAAGATAGAACATTTTAGGGTGGGGATCTAATGTGAATCCATATTCACCAAGCTGAAGTGTTGGGGGAAGTTAGCAATACTGGATACACCAAGCCAAAAATAGAAGTGACTAGAAAGAAATAGTGGTGAAACTGATTCCCCCTTCCCTTTTTCTTGTTTTGGTTAACACGAGAGTATTTCATTTAACCAACAATGACTAAGCTATTCTTTGCACTGCTATTTATAGATGGTTGCAGAAACCTAAACAAGGGGACTGTAAAATAAAGGGAAATCCAAGATCCACAAAACAACAATACTTTTATTGGCCAACCACAATGTACAAAGCACATCGTGTAAGCTTTCAAAGCCACACTGGCTTCTTCATCAACCAAAAGATGTTTAAAAAATCATACAGGGGAAAAGAAAAAAAGGAGGAAAAGATGATGGCATTGAAGTCACAGGTTTCCATTTTGTATCAGATGTTGTCTCTGCTGTAGTTCCCTTAGTCTGGAGGGATCTCAGTGCAGGAAAAAGGCACTCCTCCTCTCCCACCTATTTTTGGCCATGTAGGGACTGAGACAGAGGCCAGCAAAATTTAAACTCCATTAGCAGATCTTGATCAGATTAGCAGATCTTGAGATCCAGGGTGCCTCTGTCGTTTGTGAAGCCACAGGCCCCTTTCTTACACAGATAACACTGACTTTCTCAAGAATTCTCCACATTGCTACATCTGCAAAGGTTTTAGGTGGTGTACAGGCAAAACTCAGACAATTATAGTCCCAACAAAAAAGTTTTACCTTTGCTAGAGGCAGAAACTTCAAAGAGTTCCATTTTTACCAGGGTCTGTGCTAATAGATTTGAGAGATATGTGCTACAGTATCAGTGAATAAATGAAATACTGTAGAAGTATTGTTAATACAATTGTCTAATGGTATCAGTGCAACCGGTGGTGGGGTGGGCTATCGATTTGTGTTGAATGTTGTGTTTGCGTACAGGAGTGCCCCACTTTTTTTTTAATATCATTTTATTGAAGTTTCACAATTAAAACAAACATTTATTATTGCTATTTCACATGAATTATTTCTTGAATCTTCCAAACTGATCTAGATTTCATTTCCAATATCTCTTAACATTGTTATAACTTTGTACTGCATTTTTCAGCTATTTTACACGTTGGTACATAGCATTTCCATTTTCCATATTCTTGCTTCATGATATCTACCATAATCATCACAACGAGATTTTTCCACATATTATCATGAATTATAGACTTCTATCGAAGGTCACCCAGCAATCACCTAGGAGTGCCCCACTTTTTGACGGTCAATCTTTTGATGATCTGCTCTTTTGACCCTTTTCAGTTATAACCAGAACTCACATGTTTGACATTTGGTCTGCTCTTTTGACTAGATGTTGAATATAGGGGTTCAAGTTGTAACTGAAAAGGGACAAAAGAATAGATTGTTGAAAATGCTGCTCTTTTTCTCCATTGACTCAATGTATTTCTAGGCTTGCTTAGGGGATTGTTGTGAACTGGGGACAGAAATGAACCACAAATCCTTCTCAACATTCAGTTTTAGTCCTGAACATTCTCCAGGTCTTGAATATTTGATGAATATTTCTGAAACATTGGATATTTGCATTTGATTCTATTACCTAGATTGGTTGCCACAATCCAATTTAGTGGCATTTAGTGAATTTAGTGGCAACCAAGCTTGTAATCCTTGTTGTTGATGTACGTCTTCAAGTTGTTTCTGACTTAAAGGAGAACCAGAAGGAGAACCTATCATGGGGTTTTTCGGGGGCTGAGACTGTGTGACACGCCCAAGGTCATCCAGTGGGTTTCCATGGCTGAACTGGGAACTGAACCTTGATTTCCAGGGTTAATAGAGAGCCCAAACTACTACACTGTGCTGGTGCCTACTCATACTTATTTAGGAATAAGACCCATAGAAGTCACTGGACTTAAGTACAAAAATAATACATTTGACTGTTGTGGATGTCTCTCAGTGGGCTAACATTCTTTTGATTTCAATGGCATTTTGCCAAGGTTAAGTAGCTGAATTGGGGTCCTGATGCCTGACAAGTGATATTAATTTGATAATCTACTATACAAAAGTCAATGTTTGTCTGTATGTTTGTCTGCATCAGGCAGGTGAAGACCTCATATGATTGGCTGAGTCAGGTGAGAAGATCTCATATGATTGGCTGGCTGCGAAGATTCTATGGAATCTTGGGGTTGGTAGTTCAGGGAGGGGCCTTTAGAATTCTCAGCCAGAGAGCTCTTGGGCCTCAGGCCAGTTGCTATGGAGATGAGGCCTAGCAGCAAGAAGGAGGCCAGAAAACTTTTGGGAGGCATATGTGAGAAAAATTAAAGTGACATATACAACATAGTTACAAGGTCTTCTTGCCTCACACAGTAGATTAGATGGATTCCATATGTGAGGAATCTTAAAGATGAAATTGAAAACAAAAAATGCTTCCAGAAAAATGCAAAGTCATTGCACAAATTCAACAGAAAGCAAAGCATAAATAAATAAATAAATAAATAAATAAATATCAAAAGCCAATACATCAAGGGCCCTTTTCGCACGGGCTTTCTGTCACGCGACAGCCCCCTGAGCCTCGCAGGAGTGGGAGCGTTGCTCTGCACGACACACTCCCACTTCCGCTGCTCTCACGGGGCTGACGCTGCGCGAGGGCGTATTTTTTGATTTTCGCCTCAAAGCGAAAATCACCCGCACTCGCGCAGCGCTCCCAGCGCCCACACGCACTTAACTCCTGTGCGGAGCATCGGGGAGGCAGCCGGGTCGCGCTTCCTTCCCTCCGCCCCTGCGGAAGGAAGGGGCGGGGCGGGGAGCTAGTGCGACGGACGCGACACCTCCTGCTTCGCGCGCGCGCGGGGGGACGGACGCGAGAGCCTCCTGCTTCGTGGGGCGGGCGGACGCGTGAGCCGCCTCCAGGAGGCTGCCGCTTCTCCACTCGTTCCTTCGCCTGCGGAAGGAAGGAGGGGGAAACAGCAGCCTCCCGGAGAAGGCCTCTCGCGTGACCCGCCCTCCCCCGCTTGCGCTAGAAGCCTCAATGCGAAAAGGGCCAAGGTCACCAGAAAACACAGATTAGATTGGAGACTATGGGGAAAAGTTACAGGTACTGGAATAGGCTGATTGCTATAGAGATGATGCCTAGCAGAAAGGATTAGGACAGTGTATTCCCACAGGAACCCAACCTCTGAATGTTAACAACTCTGAATAAAGATTAGATTGGGGAATATGGGGAAAATTTACAGGTACAGAAGTAAGCCAGTTGCTATGGAGATGATGCCTAGCAGCAAGGAAGAGAACAGTGTACTCTCTCAGGAACCCAAACTGTGTATGTAAATAACTCTGAATACAGATTGCATTGGGAGGCATGGGGAAAAGTCACAGGAACTGGAATAGGCCAGTTGCTATGGAGATGAGGCCTAGCAGCAAAGAGGAGGATAGTATATTTCCTCAGCAACCCAATCTCTGAATGTTAACAACTCTGAATACAGATTGGATTAGGGAATATGAGGAAAAGCTACAGGTACTGGAATAGGCCAGTTGCTATGAAGATTAGACCTAGCAGCAAAGAGGAGGACAATGTACTCCCTCGGGAACCCAAACTGTGTATGTAAATAACTCTGAATACAGATTGCATTGGGAAATATGGAGCAAAGTTACAGGAACTTGAGAAGACTGTTTGATGAGTTCTTAAGAGGAAAATAAAAACCCCAGGCAATGCTGGGTAAATACGCTAGGTTTTTTTTAAAAAAAAGAAAAAGAAATTTCTAGCTCATGTGGGGATCCCAAATGGGTGTGAGTAAGTCTGAATACAGATTGTGTTGGGAAATATGGGTAAAAGTTACAGGTACTGGACAATACAATTTGGTAAGTTCTTAAGGAGAAAATAAAATCCTGGGCACCGCCATGTAAATACACTAGTTGGCATATATGCAGCATTTGACAATAATGAATAGCTGACATGACATGGTATCTAATGTTATTTTTGATAGCTGCTATGGAAGAGTTTGTGGCATTTGATAAGGGACATATAACACTACAGATTATGGTATTTAGCTCTTTAGGATAACCAGTTTATGACACTTCATAGTTGATGTCCACAGTGTGGCATAGTGGTTTGAGCACTGGACTATCACTCTGGAGACCAGAGTCTGATTCTCCGCTTGGCCATGGAAACCCACTGGGTGACCTGGGGCACATCACACATTCTCAGCCCAAGAAAACATCACAATAGGATCACCATAAGTCAGAAATGACTTGAAGGCACACAACAACAAAAATTTATCACATTTATTGTAATTTATCACATCAACGCAAAGACTCCCAGTTTGTCAGGTAAAACTTCACAACTGGAATTCATTTTAAAATTCATCTTTTGAAAATTGCATTTGAAATTTGCACATTGAAAGCCAGAGTGGCATAGCAGTTGAGATGTCAGGGTAGAATCAGGAAAAAGAATCACATCTTGTCCGAGTATGAAGCTCACTGAGTCACTCTTTCTCAGCTTAGTTTACCTGACAGGGTTGTTCTTGAGATAAAATGGGTAGGGTAAGGAAATGATAAATTTCAAATGTTTTAAAATATTTATCTTGGCCTTCTCTAGGATGCAATCGAAATTGTTGGATGGTATAAATAAGTATGATTTGCAGTAATTAAAATGGGCAAAATTCAGCACTTTAAAATCCTATTAATTTCAGTTTGGCCTTCTTGGTGGTGACTCTTCAGTTATGGAGGATTGGTTATGTTTTAATGCTTTTAATGTATTTAATGTATTGTTGTAGTACTGCCTCGATCCATGGGGAGAGGCGGGATATTATATTATTATTATTATTATTATTATTATTATTATTATTATTATTATTATTCCATTAGAGATCTGGTTGTGCTCCACACCTTTGTCTTTCAGGCTCCTGTTACCAACATATGTGTTTCTATACATTTTCAGCAAATACTGAGAATAGTTAAGTTGTCTTTGATTGGTGTTTATGGTGTTGTTTTTACCATATTCTAGCTAACCGTTAAAGCATATATATATATATGATGTGTGATTTTGAATGTAATGTAATTATGGATGACATGTAATCTTATGATTTAGGTGTTTGTAATTTATCACATCAGATTACATATTTTTATATAAGCCTGTGAACCTTCTTGAACTTTTATGAAGAAGTGTAGGATATAAATAAAACAAAATAATTGCTTAGATTAAGTATCTGCCTAACTTGCTCACAATGAAACTAATGGGATTCAATAGTGTTTAATTTTGGTTGGACCACAAGCCGAAGTAAATGACTTATTTCATGCACGGATGCATCTTCTTTTGTTACTAAAATAGCAGCCACATGGGGACTTGAACAAACTCAGTGGTTACTTTTTGAATTACAACCTAGTAATGGTCCAGAAAGTAAATTTTCATAGATCTTATTAAAATTGTTGTGTGTGGAAGAGGCTTTTAAAAAAACATCTATCTGCATATATTTCAGTTCTGATGAAAATCAAGGGAAAGAAGACAGTCCACTATCACTGGAACCATGAAGAATTAATCCCTGTCTCCCTCCACACCAGGGATCTCTGCAGGCTACATTTGTTTAATGCATCATAGAACCTCTGGCCTCTCACAGGATTATCATGTCAGGAGTATCTCAGGGCATAAGATTTCAGCACCAAAGCCTGAGACTTAGGTATCACTTCTTGTGATGTGACAGGAGGAGGGCCCTGGTAAATGATGTTGCAAGGAAGATATTACAAGAAGTAAGCTCCTGGCAAAGCCATACATTTAGCATTAAACACAGTTAACACACCAAGTCTAACAAATCTGGAAAATACACACAAGGCAGTGTCTGTGCCGTCCTGCCTTGAGGACTGGAGAAGAGGGGCCAAGCTCTGAGAATTAGGGCTAGGCCCTGACCCATCAACATTCGGTCTCTGTTAGTCTCCCATGCAATCATCTCATTGCAATTGAATATGTACAGCTAATTCACTACTAGGTTTCATTTTGAATACCAAAGAAAAGATGGCCAAATAAAGATCTATATATCCTGCATAACATAATCCTAGTATGACAGGTACCTGGATCCACCCTAACATCCACCTCCATTCATACATTGCATTGGGCTATGTTCTCTTTGGCTTAATTTTTACATAGAAAAATGACTTCCTTTTAGGTTATTCTCTATGACCAGCATTTTATCTATGTTTTGTGGCACCACCTACAACAGTGACCTTTATGGCATCATCTTTAACAACAGTGGCCAGAAGGCAGATTTGGATCTACTGGGAGATCTCTGGATGATTTTCAGCAGATCAACAAGGATTTTGAATTCCTCCCCATTCCTCTAATTATTTAAAAATAACTAGAACAAAATTTTACACAGTTCTTCCCACTGAAATGACCAACCAACCAACAACCCCCCCCAAACTAAAAAAACCTAAACCCAACAGCAATAATTTGGAGTCACCAGAAGAATTTTACATGTATGGACTGTAAACTACATTCAGTTCTGACGTGCCAAATAAATTCTTTTCACTCTTTAATTCTCAGCATATGTCTTTTTCCAGTGGCCTTGGTTGGGGATCTGAGGCAAAGTAAAATGGTAAATAGATAGGACAGAGGTCTAGAGAGAAAGACATGTCCATTTTTTCTGACATGGGTCCCAAAGCAGTTTGCAATGTACAGTCTGTCCTCCACATTTGAGGGTTTTACTTTCACTGATTTGATTATTTGCGAGTTTCTCCAACCCCTGTCAACCGCCTCAGGTGCTTCATTTTCAGAAGAACCTTCCTTCTTAGTGGCTCTGATCAGGCAGTGCAGCCCTTTAAAAACCTGCTTCTGGTCCTCCTTTTCCTCCTCCTCCACCCACCGCTGCCTGGTCAGCTAAGATTGTAGCCAGATTTCTCATCACCACAAACCTCTTCCAATGCTTCCCACACATCCAACGAAGGAGATGGGGAAGAGAGAGGAAGTGTAGAGCTACCACACCAACTCACCCCCCCTTCCCTTCCCTTTCTCTGATCTGGTTTGGAGCCTGGGTGCCTGCTCTCTCCACTATGCCCCGGCCCCCTTCCCACAGACACACACCCACATTTTGATGTTTGCAATTTTTTTCACTTTTGCAGGGTCCTGCACCCTAACCTTAGTGAATATGGAGGGCCATCTGTAAACTTAAACAAATCATAGCCAAAAACCTAATAATAAAAGTTTTAAAAAATTAATCAAACTACCCTAGTAAAATATCACTAATTTAAAACAACATAAAAGCATTTTAGAAACATATCAATAAGGGCGAGAAATAGCACAGCACACACCCTTCTGCACAACCAGTTAATTGCCAAAGGCCTGGTTAAATAAAACAGTTCTTTGACTGATCATGGAAGGAGAGCAAAGAGTGGGGGCAGCACATCCTTCTGTGGAAGAGAATTCCACACCCTGGGAGCAGCTACCAAGAAAGCCCTTTCACATGCCCTCGTCAGACAGTTTTGTGACAATGGTGGAACCAAGAGAAAGCCCTCTCCTGAGATTTTTAAGACTGATGTAGCTTAAAGCTATGGAAACTGCTGTCATGGACTGCTCATATCAAAGCATCCAATCAGTTTAGAAATGCACACTGGACACAATATTCCAGGGGAACTCTGATCAAAGCAGAGCAGGGGGCAGTACAGGTTGAGCCTCCCTTTTCCAGAAACCTGAAACCCTCCAAAGACCAAAACTTTTTGCTGCCAGTTGCTCGTTTCCGCCTTCAAGGTGGTGGGTGTGGTGTTCCTGCTCAAGGAGGAAGCAGGCAACTGGCAGCCTTCCTGGAGAGAGGAGAGAGGCTGGAGAGAGATGGAAGAAACTGGAGGGCTGGCTGGAGGGAGAGAGAGAGAGATGGGAGGATCTGTGAAATGGCAGGAGAGGTAGATTCTCGTCATTTCAGAGATCTTCAAGTCTCTGTCCAGCCTTGTGTCTCATAGGCCATTTCCATCCTACACTGTTGTAGCACTATTTTTCCACTTTCAACCTCCTATGGAATCCTGAGGTTTGCAGTTTAGGGAGGGGCATTTCGAATTCTCGGCCAGAGAGCTCTTTGGCCTCAGTAAACTACAAACCCTAGAACTGAAAGTGGAATTATAGCCCTGTAACAGTGTAGGACAAAAGTGGCCAAACACAACACAAGTAGTGAACAAATTAGGTGTGAGGTGGGAGAGAGATGGCAGGTTGAGAAAAAGAACGGGGACACTTAGAAAGATTACAGATATTTATTGCTTGCCTCTCCTCTGACTCTGTTCTTCATCTTTACTTAATGGAAATAAGAATCCCAATGGAGGGCTGGAGGGGGTAAAAGATCAATATTTAATCTTGGGTCCCATCTCTCAGATGTCTCATTATATACATATATGAAAATACAGGTGTTCTGAAATCTGAAAAAATCCAAAATATGGAAGATTTCTGGTCCAAAGCATTTTGGATAAGGGAGGCTTAACCTGTGCTACTTCACTTGATCCGTAGTGAATAAATAAGGGTTCCTTTTCATCCTCAGTTCTTCTTGGATTAGGTTCTGTTTTACAATATTCTGCTAAGGCTGAAGCATATAAATCAACAGAGAGCAATTGCTGGTGGTTAAGGGGCTGCACTGGCTACCCAGGAGAACTTGGAGGGCTGCACCTCCATTGTATCCCCTACAAAAAATCTACTTGTTGCCCGCAAATGCTCTCAGGAATGATGTGTGTATGAGGAATTTGTCAAGTTTTTGACCCCTCTGGGACATTTTAGGTCCAGAGGATGCCCCTCCTTTTTTTACAACAAGAAATGACCCAGAAGTCACTTTTTTACTCCTGGGAGCACAAAAATGACCCTGTGGATGGTACTTTGCTCCCACCTCCATATATAAATGAGCCTGAATATTGCTAACAGTTAATGCAAACCACCCTTCTGGATGTGCAAAACTGCTTATTTCAGTGGAAAATTACTGGCGTTGCCCCAATAGTGTGAGAACCCAAGAAATTGGGGACAGTTTCCTCTTGGGAAACTTGCAGTATTAGCAGTGAAGAGGGCTGTATATAATTGGAGAGCAGGTATTTCTCTTCATTCCAGAGGCTGGCGAAGATGAGTGGGGAGGATGCTATTGTGCTTGCGTCCTGCTATGTGATTCCCATAGCTTTCAGGCTGGCCATTGGAGGAATAGAATGTTAAGCCAAGATAAGCTTCTTCTCTAATTCTTCAAGGTGCTGATCCTCCAGATGTGGAATTCAGTGAGGGTAGGGCCTGAATATCTTAAGGGCACCAGATCCTGTCTGAACTTGGAGGCTAAGCAGGATCAGTCCTGGTTAGTACTTGGGTGGGAGACCACCAATGAATAATACTAGGGGCTGCAGACTACCCTTCAGAGGAAGGAACTGACAAGGAACTGGCCACTTCCATGTGCTCATTGCCTAAGAAAACCCTCTGAAATTCATGGGGTTTCCATAAGTTAATAGGCGACTTGACACACACACTGTAGTGCTGAGTTTGGACAGAAAAGAAAGTCAGACAATATACCTGTGTTTCAGGGAACTCCTTTCTTCAGAAGGAACTGACAAAACCACCTCTGAGTATTCCTTTCTTAAGAAAACCCTTATGGAATTCATGGGGTCACCATAAGTCAACAGGCAACTTGAAGGCACGTAGGTATATACAAAATAAATAGGGCTCTTCCCTTTCCAACTGACGATCAAACACACATGTACAGTTATAGCTTTTCTTGCAGAGCTGCTCCCTCAAGTGGTGAAAGATGTCTGTTGTTACAGTGTGTGATTTTTCTATTTTACAGTCAGGTCTCCATATCTGCAGATTCTATACCCATGGATTCAACCAACCACAGCTTGAAAATATTTGAAAAATCCAAAAAGCAAACTTTGATTTTGCCATTTTATATAAGGGATGCCATTTTACTACACCATTGTACCTAATGGGACTTGAACATCCATGAAGTTTAAATGGTCATTGGAAGGGCTTCGTTTGCAAGTCTGAGTGCTGAAAGCCGCATCTCAGAGAGAACCGAGCTGTGGAAAGAAAAGTAAGTCAATTGCAAGGAATATGCATTCCTCTTAATGACTCTGAGAAACAGGTAAGTGATACAGCATGGGGGAATGGTCAAATACCCCTAAAAATTAATTCTGGGCATTGTTTGCCAAACAATCACCTCACACTATATTTCAAGGCAAAAAACAAAAGAAAAGAAAAGAAAATGTCAGGATTTAAAATCTTCTTAATGTCCTTTCATCTCTTGTTTAAGATGTGGAAATGGTGACGGCTTTTATCCCATCCAGTCTGACTGTCTGTCATTGGTATTTATGAGCAAGTGCTCTTCTCTGTAGCAATATTCTAAAAGATGAAGTGTGGTGGTCCTATGGATGATTATTATATTAGACAGAGGAATTTTGAATGATCAGATAAGCTGTTTTTTGTCTTCTTTTAAATTTTTTCCAAGACTTTTTACAAGCCTGAATACCTGAGAAATCAGAAGAATTGTAATTCACAGAGAAATTGCTGCCTAACACCTGTGACTGTGCAGTGCAGATCCTTGTTCTGCCATAATGGCTGTTCTCTAGTCTGTGGCCATTTCCAGACGATGATGCTTTTCCGTGTCATCACGCTGCAGTCCCAGGTCTGCTAGGGAGTGTGCCAGCAACGCTCCCCTCCGCACCTGCTTAGTCCATGCGGAATGGGTGCAATGGCACCACCTCTTCCTTCTGCAGAGCAGCCCGGGATTTTCCATTGCTGTGCTATGGAAGGAAGTGTCACCAATGCGCTTCTGTGGCTTCTGCACAGCTAAGAATGATGGGAGCATTGCGCAATTGCAGGCACAAAATGGATTTTTCTGTTTTGTGAAAACTGCATGAGCGCAACACTTGAGGACTGGATTGCAGTGGCCCCGCGACAACATCATGCAGAAGCACGACCTGCTGACTGCTGCCATCCTGTCCCAGAAGCAGCTCAGTCCTGTCGTGCAGAAATGGCCTATGCTAAGGAAACAGCCCAACTGGAGAAAGAGATACAATATAGTCTTTTAAAAGGATTTTAGTCACCCTGAGCCGCATATTCACTAGGAGGGTTGTAGCAATGCACTCTTCTCTCATCCTCAGCTCCTCTTCCCCCATCTTTCCAGTGAGATGAATAATACTGACTGGCTTGCCTTACAGGGTTGTTAGAGGATCTCTGCAATAATGTAGGAAAAGCTCTTTGAGCACAGATGGTGCACTATGCAAATTTTGCATAGCACTGGTGTGAAACTGTGGGTTTGCTTCTCATGCTGAAACTGCAAGCACTGCTTTCACTGGAAAAACATTTCTACCTATAAATAAATATATTTATGTTTAAATATAAATGGTAGAGAACAGAGCTGTATCCTGTCAGTACAAAGAGAAACAGAGCTTATCTAGGCAGCGATCCACTGGAAGAGAGTGAGCCCTCATTGCTGCCATCTGGAGGTAGTTACAAATACTTGGAAGCAGCTGAGCTCAACTATTGTGCCTAACAGGAGTCTTGCACCTTTATCAAACAGATAAAGCAGTGCTCTCATCACTGTATCAGAAACTCTTCAGCTTCTGTTTGTCTGCTGGTCGTGAAGCTGATAGAGGCTCAGGAGGGCTACCAGGAAAAATAAAGCAGATCGGTTGATAAACCTTGGAGCAGTCCTGCATATACCTCAATAAAGGTTTTTAACCAAAAGGAACATAGATAAAAAGTATCCTGGGAAGAAACCTTGTTATACCGATGCAAAATTATTATGGTTACTGTTGTTGTTTTGGTTGATGTTTTCCCTTCCCCAATTCCAGTCCTGGGAGGTTTGAAAAATCTGCTGGCTGTTGTTCTGCAGCCTCTGCTGGCTGTCATTCTGGAGCACTTGCTGGCCAGAGTTCCTTCCCCAGCTGAAATCCTGGAAGCTTTGGAGTATCAGGTGGCTTCTGTATACACCAAAAGTTACAGGTCTTCCTATGGACACAGGAGACATCAGGCAGTGGATGACCTGCAGGAGAACGCAGTTTAAGGAAAAGAAAGTGTGAGGGTGAGAGAAAATTTAAAGCACCTAACAGTGCTTGTAATCACTATGGAACTGCCAGAATCTCCTAGAGATTCTGGGAGTTGTGTTTTTTAAAAAGAACTTTCCCCAGTTCTGTCTGAAGGCAAACAAGCATATCACCAGGTTGAGAAAGAAAGAGAGAAAAGAACAAAGACCTCTGTCAAGCTTTGCTACTTCCCAACAGTCACATACAGCCTTGCCACCAATGTGAAGAACATCATATTCTTCTCATGGGCCGCCCCTAGACTGTGGAATGGCCTGCTGGAAGAGATCTGTCAGCAATATATGCTGTCTGAATTTAAAAAACTGCTAAAGACTTATCTCTTCCAGCAGGCCTACCCAGTCTATTTTTTTTTTATAATAATTTTTTATTGATTATATAACTGAAAAACAAAAGCAAAAAATTAAACACCATGTGTTATACATAATAGTGAAAAAAAATTTTTTTTTCCTTTAAACAACATAAACTTACATTATTTTTTTTCCTCTTTTACACTTGAAATCATAACCTTATTCAGCTTATTCCATATCATACAGCTTATACATTTTTGTTACCTATCTTTAATTCTTATTTTCATTATATTCATTTTTAATATTATAATTTCATTCTTAATTCTATATTTTCAGCTTCCATTTAACCTATTACTATTATTAATTATAATCTTATTACTTCAAAGCCAGTTAACTTTTAACTTTTTTTCCTTTTAAAAATTAAACATCACATATCCAATTTCATCAATAGATCACAAGTTTAACACACACGCGTAATATAAAATAAAAATAAAAAATAAAAACTACAAAACAAAACAAAAAAATATATATACCCACCCCCCAGAGCCAACTTTTTATTTAATCCACTTTCCAAAATTGCCATTCTTCTTGTAATAGGGTAGTTTTACCATCTCTTATCAAAGCTTTTTCCAAAAATATTTTCCAAATTTCCTCAAAATCATTCCCTTTTGTTAAACCTTTCATAAATCTAATTCTACATGTTAAATTATCATTAATTGCAATTTTCCACACTTCTTTATACCATTCCTCTATTTGAAATTTTTCATTTGTTTTCCATTTTTTTGCTATTATTAATCTCGCTGCAATTAACAAATTTGTTATTAATTCTTTTCTTACCTGAGTGCACTCAACCTTATTATATATAGACAACAACGCTATACTTGGACATACTGGTATTACTACTCCTGTAATCTCTTTTATCTCTTTAAAAACCTTTTGCCAAAATTCCATTATCTTTTTACAATTCCACCACATATGCATATATGTACCAATTTCTTGACATCCTCTCCAGCATAATCTTGTATATTTCTCATCTATTTGATTTAATTTCACTGGAGTCAAATACCATTTCCAAACTATTTTATAATAATTCTCTTTTATTCTTATTGATAATTTTTTTAAATGACGTTGTTTCCAGATTTTTCTCCATTCTTGTATATCTATATTTTGTGCTGTCTCTTCCTCCCAGATTTTTCTAAGATAATCCTCTTCTTGTTCTTTTGCTAATATTTTATATATTTCACTTGTTGTACCTTTTAGTATTTCATTTTCTTGCATATTTTCTCTTTGAATAATAATTTGTTCAAATTTAGTATGTTCTTTAAAATCCTTAACATATCTTTCCATACTCTTTGTCCATTGCTCTAATGGTATGTAATTTAACCAGGATATTTTAGTTTCCTGCAATCTCTCTTTCATTCTATCTTTATTTATCATTATTTTCATCCAATCTTTTAATCTATATATTTTTTGTTTTTTTATTTCTTTCTCTATTATTTCTCTCAGATTCATTGGAAATTTTTCCATCATTACTATTGGAGTTAATGTTGATATATTCGGTATCAATTTTCTTTTATTTTTCTTCCATATTTCTATTATATTTTTTATAAAAGGATTTTCTATCTTTTCCATTTCTTTCTTTGAAAAATTCCTAAAAAATATATTTTCTAATTTCATCTCAATATTCTTATCTTCTGTCACTAACCAATCTAAATCACCCTTTCCTGAAACTCCATCTATAATATATCTCAATTGATTTGCATAATAATGCCATTTTAAATTTGGAAGTCCCAGGCCACCTTCTTTTTGACTTTTATACCAATATTTCTTGTTAATCCTGGTTTCTTATTACCATTACAAAAATTATTTAATATCTTTTGGCACTCCTTTAATTCTTCCTCTGATACTTTTATTGGTAACATTCTAAACAAAAAATTAATTTTAGGTAATATTTTCATTTTTACCACTGCTATTCTACCAAACCACGATAGCTTTATATTTTTGTAATCCTCTAATTTCTGTTTAATTTCTAATCTTAATTTCTTAAAAATTTTTTCCTGAAGTCCTTGTAAATTTTTTGTAATATCTATTCCTAAATATTTAATTGATTCTTTTACTTTAAGTAACCCTTTTTTATTACTTATAAATTTTTGTATTTCTTCTTTAGTATAATTAAACAACATTATTTCTGATTTGGCCCAATTTATTTCTAATCCTGTCTTCTCCCCAAACTCTTTTAAATGTTTATCTATCCTATCTATCTTTTCAACCGGATCTTTAATTGTTAGCAATGTATCATCTGCAAATAAGCTTATTTTATTTTTCTCCTTAACTCCAATTCCATCCAAATTCTCATCATTTCTTATCACATTCGCTAATATTTCTATAACTATTGCAAATAAAACTGGAGATAATGGACATCCTTGTCTCGTTCCTCTTGTTATTTGAATCTGCTCTGTAAATCCATCATTTACCATCACTACAGGTGTATTATGTGAATATAATTGATTTATTAACCCTTTAAATCTCTCTCCTATTCCTAATTTATTTAATATTGTTTTTAATGCCGGCCATTCCACGCAATCAAAGGCTTTAAATATATCTAACGCTAAAATTCCAGCTTTTTGTTTATCTCTATCCATTATATTTATTTTATTTATCGTTTTCCCTATTAAGTTTGCCATCTGTCTTCCTTGAATAAAACCACATTGATCTTTATGTATATACTTATAAATAAATTTATTTAACCTCTTTGCCATTATTGCTGTCAAAATTTTTGCATCTTGGTTTATTAAAGATATTGGTCTATAAGAACCTGGTTCAGTAGAATCCTTATTTGGTTTTAAAATTAATATTATTAATGATTGCTTCCATGATATTGGAATTTTTTCACCCTTTAATATACTATTGTATAACACTTTTAATTTAGAAATTAAATATTTTTTAAATGTTTTATAATATTCTGGACCTAGTCCATCCAATCCTGGTGATTTTCCTCCTTTTAAATTATTTATTACTTCTTCAATTTCCTCTTCAGATATCATTTCTTCCATCAACCCTTTATCTTGTTCTGTTAGCCTTTCTTTCCAATTTTTATCAATATACTCCTCTATATTCCCTACAGATTTTTCCTCTGCTGAATACAATTCTCGATAAAATTCCTCAAATATTTTTAATTTCTCTTTCATCAGCCTTTTTTCTTTACCAAATTTATCTTTTACTACGCCAATCATATTTCTAGTTTTTTTTTATTGTACTGATTTAGCCAGCATTTTAGAATTTTTATTACTATATTCAAAAAATTCCCTTTTCAAGTATATTAAATTTTTCTGGACTTCATCCATTTCTATCTTTTCTAATTCATCTCTTTTTGCTTGTAATACTATAAATTTCTGTTTTGTTCTATTATATAATCATTCTCTAATTGTTTTATTTCTTCTTCTAATTTCAATTTTTTTTCTCCTAATTGTCTCTTTAATTTACTTGATTCTTTAATACATAATCCTCTTGCCACTGCCTTCATTGTATCCCATAATACATCTTCTGTTACTTCCTTATTATTTATATCCCAAATTTCTTGCCACTCTTTCTCTATTTTATTTACTATCTCCTTATAATTAAGTATTTTGGTATCCAATCTCCACCTTTTTGCTTCTCTATAGTTCCTTTTCATAGTTATATCCAAATTCATCAAAGCATGATCTGTCACTTTTATTGTTTCAATTTCTGTATTTATTAATCTAGGTATCATATTCTTTGAGACAAAAATATAGTCTATTCTTGAATAATTTTTATGAACTGATGAATAATACGTATATTTCTTTTCCTCACCCTTTATTAACCTCCAAACATCTATCAATTCATTTCTACTCACCAGTTTATTTAAAATTGTTATATTATTATATCTACCCAGTCTATTTTTAATTGCTTTTTAATTGTACTTTTAATTGCATTTTTAACTGTACTTTAATTGTACTTTTAATAATGATATATTTTAATCATAATATGTTTGTACTAATCATTCTATGTTTTAGTGTATTTTAATTTTTAGTTATATACTTTGTACCCTGCCTCAAGCCTTGGGGAGAAGCAGGTAAATAATAATAAGAAGAAATCAGTAGAATTCTCCAACATGATCATGAATCTTGTTTTATGATGGGCCATAATCTCATGAATAGTTTTAATCACAAGATCTGAACTGAGAGTATAGGTGGAGCCAGCATTTAATGGATCACAGAAATGAGGTCAGTGTGGATCAGCCCAAACCTTACACATTCAACCTACTCCAGGGATGAGAATTGTTTAGCCTGTCGGCTACAACCTACTCCAGGAATATAGTCATGGAGATGTCCTCTTGTGGTCCTTGGGCTCCCATTGTACTCTCAATGCATCAGTCTTGACTCCAAAAATTTAGCCCAAAACTGAGTTTTTTGGCTGAAAAATTACTCTAGGAGGCTTGTCTTGTTGTGTAACTTTCAGTTACATGTGGCCTGTGCAGGGTCAATAGGAACTGAAAATGACCTTCTGACTGTCCAACCGAGCCCACCCCAGTTTATTGTGTTCAGTGTACATGCTAAATGCTTGAAGAAGGCTGTTCTTGTGTTGGTATGCTGTGAGTGTGGAATGTTCCTTTCACGGAGGATCTTTAACATACACATACCCCACCACCGTCTAGAAACAGTTCAGAATTAAGACTTTGAATTTATATAAATTTTCCCTTGGTGGTTAAGGAGAAATTGAGAGACAGGTCAAAGAGCAACCACCTTTCAGGGAAGATGTGATAGCGCTTAAAATAAAAAGAAAGAAAGAAATTGCTTTAAATAATTGAAAAATATTTAGTATATTTAGCAATGAAGTGAATACTGTCTTTTAGCAGATGTAGGCATTAATATATAGCTAAAGGAAATGCACTGAATGTGCCAGAAGCCAACTAGGAATTAGAGAGATAAGGAAAGGCAGAAGACCTTTGGTACTTTCAGGTATAGATAAAAATTCAACTTTTTGGACAGGAGGGAGAAAAGGAATGTAAGATTAGTGAAGCAGCTATGTCAGGGCTGACTATGCGAAGTTTTTAGCCAATTAGAGTGTTAAAATATAGATAGATATAGATATAGATATAGCTGTTAGGAACTCCTTTCCCTCCCATGCTGTTTCTTGAATTTGATGCCAACCCCCACATGATGCCTGCCCTGCAGAAGAAAGCATAAAGTAACTCCATGATACCTATATGTTTCCCTGATGTGGACACTGTGTGGGCCAGGGTCTAGGGCAATGCGATTCATAGATACTGCAGGTCATTTTGATTTAAGCCCATTCCCCTTCTATATCATCTTGATTTAAATGAAGTTGCCCAGCAGCTGCATTTACTCATTTAAAATAGACTGGCGAACTAACTGTCCTGCTATCTCAGCCATTTATATCAGGACATTGGCCCCATTGAGTATCGTCATGTTAACCAGAAGCTGCCATAGTTTTCTAAAGTTGTATGCCTCTCTTTTTGATTTCAGTGATGGGAATGAAAGTTAAGCAGTGAATATGCTCCAGACTTTATCCAAAGCATTGAAAAAGGTCATCCCCTGAGTAGCTCCTTTAAAGTTCAGACTAAAACCAAGCATGGATTCACCATCCTACTGACATCAGAGCCTGCTTGAATCTCAACTCCTCCAATCTTTTGTTTCCTTTCCCATCCTTACCAAGAAGCCAAGGCACGTCAGGAGTAAGAAGGCCCCTGCAACAATCACTCCCAGCATGAGGTTGAAAGCCCACTGTGGCAATTCGTCTCCTGAAGAGTTGAAGGGGAGAGGAAGGGAAAATAAATAAAAACATCTTGGAAATGGTTGTATAGCTCTGTAGTACTTCAGGTGGAGAACCAGCATGGTGTAGTGGCTTGAGCACTGGATGCTGGAAACCAGGGTTCAATTCCGGCTTGGCTATGGAAACCCACTGGCTGACTTTGTGTGTGTCATACACTCTCAACCCCAGAAAACCCCATTGTAGGGTTGCCTTGGGTTGCCAGAAGCTGGGAAATGACTTGAATGCACACAACACACCAACAGTAGTTCAGATACACAGGAGGGTAAAGCTTGACTTTGTATGAATAATTTGTTAATCCTTCAACTATTCAAAGCAGAATAGTTGCCAGGACTCCTTAGTTTCTGGACAGGGGTGGGTAACATGTGACCCTATAGATGTGGTTCCAAGAACAGATAGAGGGGTCACACTTCTCATTCCTGACTCAGGGATCTCACTCCATATTTCAAGAGCATTCAGTAGTTTCCATGACTGAATGTCATGCTAAATTAATGGAAGTGGACACACTGAATATGATCATTATTATTTTCTGGCTTGGTGTGCTGAGCCATGAAGGGTATGGAGTGAACCAATTTTATTGCTGAGATAATATTCCTTGATAAACTACAAAATATAAAATCTATCTCCCTGGTTCTCCCCCCACATAAGTGAAAAAGTGTGAAGAAAGCAGATCAGAATCTACTGGTAGATTAGCCTGAGTATCTGATTCCCAATAATTTGATAAATACAACAACAAAATGGATTCCTATTTGATAGTTGAGGTGAACGAAATCTGGGGTAATGAGCTGTTTGCATGGAAACAGACTGAGGTCAGCTCAGTACTGTTACTCCAAACAAATCTTTGGTTTAGCAGCTATTTGGAGACACGCTTTTCAAAAATCTTAAGTGGAGCACAGAAAAATTATGGTTTCAGATTACAGCTCCCAGGAACTCTTAGTGGCAATTCTGGCTGAGGAATGCTAGAAGACTTATTATAAGGATAAAAATGGTGAAGAAACACAAGTACACTTGGTCCTCCTTGGAGGAAAGTTGGCCCTTAAGGATAAATAGCAACAATCATCATCGTCATTGTCATGCATGCTTTTGGGTTTTTTCCTTACCATCACTCAAAACGATTGTCTGTTTAGATGTGCTTGTGCCATAGGTAATACTGGCATGTGATGGAGTCCTGGATGTGGACGTTGAGACATTGCCTCCAGTTTCATTGGTCCCATTGCTGGCATGAACTCCAGTTACTGTGAAAATTGGACACTGGTTTTAATAATTATCTCAAAAGAGAAAATAGATCATATTGAAAGTTACAGTTCTGTAGGAACACTGGACTGGTAACTGAATCTATCTTTTTTGTGTGAGGATACAGGCCGTTGCTCACACCACAAACCCTCTCCCAATCTCCCACACGCCTAAGGAAGGAAATAGGTGAGAGAAAGGAAGTATAGGGCCACCATATTGACCCACTCCTTTCCCTTCTCCTTTCTTTGGCCTGCGTTGAATCCTGGGTGTCCATTCTCCCCACCATGCCTCAGCTGGCTTCCCCTGCACTTCTCTCTTTCTTTCTTTCTTTCTTTCTCTCTCTCACACACATTTTGATATTTGAAGTTTTTCCACTTTTGCAAGAGCCCTGTGTCCCTAAGCTCAGCAAATATGGAGGTCGACTAAAGTTGCAAATTTCATGTCTGTTGGTAGACCAGACTTGAGCAAAAAGAGTTCATCACTATTGACTTGATCTATATGAGTATCTGCTTCCAAAAACCTCCAGCAATACATAGCAGTTGGTATTTCCTCCTTAAAGTACAGGGTGACAGACAGAAAAATCAGAAATAAAATGGAAGAGAAAATGAAACAGGGAGTTTCTGTCCTTTATAGTAGAAAAACTTCTAAAGGAGGCAATACAATCTAAAGTCACAAGATATAAACATGGAAATTTCCAAGTGTAAATTGGGTTTCCTCTACTGCTTTTTGTCAATATACTGGAAGAACTGAACAGGATGCTGCCCAAGAACATTTGAGAGGGAAAAAAAAAACCTCCATTCACCTCAAAATGGATCTTGTTATGCATCTGCAAGAACTGCAGAACCCAAAGTACTTACCAGCTCTGTGGGATTGGGATTGGGAGTAGGAATGCAATCTACACTGATCTACAGTGATTCCATTCTTATCTAGAAGGAGAATAGGAGACTGCTTTGGGGGATTCCTGTTCAGCCCCATGGCCATTGAGCTGTGGTTTCACAGAGTTCCATCTTAGTTCCTAGGCTGTTCAGTATCTGCAGGAGGGGTGGAGTCATAAAGGGGTTTGGAGTATGCTGATGACACTCAGCTGTACTTCTTCTTGTCATGGGAGTCAGCTGGGGCTGTGCGGGTGCTGGACCAGTATCTGGATGCTGTAATGGGCTAGGTGAGGGCCAATAAACTGCAGCTGAATCCCAATAAAACAGAGGCTCTGTGGATTGATGGTTCTCGGGTCCTGGAATTGAGTAAACAACCTGTCTTGGATGGAGCTGCACTCCGCCTGAAGGAGCAGGTGTGTAAATTGGGAGCACACTTAGATCTGTCCCTGTACCTGGAGGTCCAAGTTGTGGCTTGGAGTGTTTGGCTCAAGTTTTAAATGGTGCACCAGCTACGGCCTTTCCTGGACAGAGATAATCTAGCTACAGTAGTCCATGCACTGGTAACCTCCAGTGATGTATTTAAGTCATTTATTCTAAGTCTCAAGTCTCTACCTTTAAGTCTCAAGTCCTTGAAGATACTTTCAAGTCAAGTCTCAAATCTGGAAGCCAACTTTATACCCCAACCTATATTCCAGAATTTTTGGAAGGAGTTGCATAAAGTCAGTTTTAATAATTTAAGCATTTGCTTAATTCTGCATTTGCGATTTTGCCATCTGCAGCTTTGGAAATGGGGAATAGGATCCTTCTTCTTCCCTCTTCCTGAAGCTGGAGACTTTTCTGCCAATAGGCATAAACAGTCTGCACTTGGGAAGTGGGGAATAGTATCCTTCTTACTTCCCATTTCCAAAGCTGGAGGATTTTTTAGAAGTGGGGAATAGGATCCTTCTCACTCTCCATTACTGAAGCTTCAAAAGCTTTAGAAGGAAGGATCCTTCCTCCTCAAGCCTGTTACCTAAAAAAATTTCTGTTCCCCTCTGAGATGCACATCCTGCACTCTGAGGGCAAGTCTTCTCTTCTGGTCTTAGGAAAACTTTTAGAAGGCTCCTCTGACATGCAGGAGGGACAGGCTGCTGAACAGACCTCAAGCCTGCCTCATGCTTGAGACAGACTGTCATATGACCAGTAGGCAAAAAAGAGATGGAAACCTTGTTTAAAGTTGTAAGGTTTCTGGATGAATGTGTTATGTTACTGAACCAAGAGCAGCAAGTCAGTCACTAAAAATATACAAATCTTGAGTCAAGTCGAGTCAGTGCATCATTTATTGCCGAGTTGAGTCCGAGTCGAGTCACTGAAGCAATTTAAGTCCAACTTGAGTCTGAGTCAGTCGACTTGAGTCTACATCACTGGTAACCTCTCAGTTAGACTGCTGCGAGATCAATACACTCTGTTGAGACATGGGAGTGAGTCTTCTTAGCTGTAGCACCCCAGTTGTGCAATGTTCTCCCCTTAGAGGCCTGACTGGTGCTTACATTCATGTCATTTGGGTGTCAAGTTAGAACTTGGCTATTCATCCTAAATACAAGTGTACATAGTTTTAATGCTTCTGGATATTTTAAACCTGTTTTTCACTTATTATTGCTGTTCAATATGTTTTTTGTTTATTTAATTATTCTATTTGTAATTCGTTTTAATGATTTTTGTAAGCTGCCCTGAGTTGTTTGATACATGGTAGAGTATAAATATTTAACAATAAGGTGGCAAACTTACCACTGGTCATAGTGACTGGCCAAGCAGTTAGTGATGGTACAGTGACACTGGAGGTAGACATAGCACTTCCAGTCATGGCAGAGATGCTCCTTGAGGTGTTGTCCTCTCTTGTGGCAGGCACAGTGGGTGCAGAAGTTGTGTATGACATGGAGGTGGCAGATAATACAACATTTGTAGTTGTACAGTATGCCACTGTGGCCATTTCTGCATGAGGCAAGGGAATCACTCTGTGCCATTACTCACCGGATCTTCTGGCTCCTTGGTCTGGTCCAGGGTGAATTGGAGCAGTGCGAGGTTTTAGATCCGCACTGCTCCGGCTTCCAAAATGGCAGCTTCCGGTTGGTCGTGGGTCCCAACCAACCACTGAAGCTCACCATGTCTAAAGCCTGCCCTCTGCAGATCGCAGGCTCGCATTGGTGCGAGTCTTTGAATCTGCACAAGGGAGAAGGTACACAATGGCGCGCTCTGGAAAAATGAGAAACCTCTTTTTTCCGGTCTTTAAAAAGCACACTGGAGGACCAGTTGGGGGCGTTTCGGAGCAGACTGAGATGCGGATCTCTGGTAAGTAGTCCGAACCTAGTACGCTCCAAGGTGCAGATGTCCTCCATGGAGGACGCACTGTGCCGTTTTAATTCCCCCGTGCAGAAATGGCCTGTGGTTGTGGTCTCTGCTGTTGCCAGGTAGTAGCAGAAGCTCCTGAGATGCTGATTGGGAACACCCAATGGGGTGTAGCAGAAACATTTTCACAGGTCTTCTCACTGATAAAAGCTGTGGTGGTCTTGAGAGGCTCAGTTGTGGTGGTGCCACCTATAGGGCATGTTTTTTTAATGATCAAGTTCCATCACGTTAATTATGTTAGATGCTTCGTTCAATACCAACAGTAAAAACAGCCCAAGGATTGAATATAAACTGGAAAAACTTCCCCTGTCTACAGAAAGAAAGTAATGACAGAGCCAGTCCAATCTCTGGGGAAGGGTTTCCTGCAGTAAATGGTTATAGATTATTCAATTTTCAAGTGATTTTATATTTTGTATCCCACCTGAGACCCTCTGATAAAGGGTGCCTTGGAAATTTTTAAATAAATAAATAATGAAACTAATAAAATTACCTGTGGTAGTAATAGATAATGGAGCTGTTGTCAATGATGGTCTCGCACTGGAAACAGATACAGCATCTTGACTTATGGTAGATGGGCTCCATGTGGCATGGGTTGATTTGTCCTGTAACAGTATGGTTGTTGGTGTCATGCTGCTTATATTGCTCTCTGAAGAGATAGATTCTGGTATTGTTATGGAAACAGTTTTGAATGATGTTGACTGCACTGGAGTTGTAGGAGCTGTAGTAAAAGAGGTTGTCCATTTTGCAGTATGTGTAGTACTTTCTTGTGAACTGGTTTCTGACACAGCTGTGGGATGAGATTTGTCTGTTGTTGTGACCACTAGTGTTGCAGGAGGAGTGCTCAGAGCTGTTGTGGGTTCCAAAGAGCTTGTGACTTCCAGGGGGGTAGCTTCTGGCTTTGTAGTGGATTCAAAATGGAACAATGTTGATTCCTGCTGGGATCTAGTAGAACTACCTGGCGTGGTTGTTGCCATAATGTTGCTTGTCCTGCTATCAGGAGTAGATGTTCCTGGTGTTGTTGGGGAATCAGGTTGGACAGTTGTTGATTGCTCTTGCATTGTAGCAGGACTACCCACGGAGGTTGCCAATATCGTTGTTGTTGTTCTATCACTTGCTGTTGGAGAAATGTTCAGTGATGTTGTTGGTTCCCAGGTAGTACTTGCGATTTCAAGGGAGGTAGTGGCTGACTTTGTAGTGGATTCTGATTGGGATATGGTTGATTCCTCCTCTGCTGCAGTAGTAGTCACTGTCAAAGTTGTTGATGTCATGCTGCTGGTTGTGGTGTTTAGAGAAGATGTTCTTGGTGTTCTTGTGGTATCAGGCTGGATAGTTGTTGATTGTTCTGGTGTTGTAGCATGACTACTCAAGGAGGTTGCTGCTATTGTCGTTTCTGTCGTACTTTCTAGAGAAGTTCTTTCTGGCACTGTCGTGGATTGAGTGTTGTCTGTTTTTGTGTGGTTTGCTGTTGGATAATTGTTCAGTGATGTTGTTGGGTCCCAGATGGTACTTGTGATTTCAAGGGAGGTAGTGACTGACTTTGTAATGGATTCTGATTGGGATGTAGTTGATTCCTCCTCTGGTGCAGTAGTAGTCTCTGTGAAAGTTGTTGGTGTCATGCTGCTGGTCCTGGTGTTGAGAGAAGATGTTCCAGGTGTTGTTGCGGAATGAGGTTGGATAGTTGATGATTGCTCCAGTGTTTTAGGAGGAAGACTGAAGGAGGGGGCTGCTTTCGTTGTATCTATCATACTTTCTTGGGAAGTTGTCTCCGGCACTGCTGTGGATTGAGTGTTGTCTGTTGTTGTGCTGCTTGCTGATGGAGAAGTGTTCAGTGATGTTGTTGGTTCCCAGGTGGTACTTATCATTTCAAGGGAGGTAGTGCTTGTCTTTGTAGTGGATTCTGATTGGGATGTGGTTGATTCCTCCCCTGCTGCAGTAGTAGTATCGGTCAAAGTTGTTGATGTCATGCTGCTGGTCCTGCTATCAAGAGAAGATGTCCCTGGAGGTGTTGTGGTACCAAGCTGGATAGTTGTTGATTGTTCTGGTGTTGTAGGAGGACTACTCAAGGAGATGGCTGCCAAGGTCGTACCTGGTGTACTTTCCAGAGAGGTGGTTTCTGGCACTGTTGTGGATTGAGTGTTGTCCATTGTTGTGTCGCTTGCTGTTGTAGAAGTATTCAGTGATGTTGTTTGTTCCAGGGTGGTACTTATCATTTCAAGGGAGGTAGTGCTTGTCTTTGTAGTGTATTCTGATTGGGATGTGGTTGATTCCTCCCCTGTTGCAGTAGTAGTCTCTGTCAAAGTTGTTGGTGTCATGCTGCTGGTCTTGCTGTCTAGAAAAGATGTTTCTGGTGTTGTGGCAGAATCAGGTTGGATAGTTGTTGATTGTTCTGGTGTTGTAGGAGGACTACCCAAGGAGGTGGCACTGTCGTGGATTGTTGTATCTGGTGTACTTTCCAGAGAGGTGGTTCCTGGCACTGTAGTGGATTGAGTGTTGTCTGTTGTTGCGTTGTCCACTGCTGTTGTAGAAGTATTCAGTGATGTTGTTTGTTCCAGGGTGGTACTTATCATTTCAAGGGAGGTAGTGCTTGTCTTTGTAGTGGATTCTGATTGGGATGCGATTGATTTCTCCTCTGGTGAAGCAGTAGTTTCTGTCAAAGTTGTTGACATCATGCTGCTGGTCCTGCTATCACGAGAAGATGTTCCTGGTGGTGTTGTGGTACCAAGCTGGATAGTTGTTGATTGTTCTGGTGTTGTAGAAGGACTACTCAAGGAGGTGGCTACTAACGACATATCTGGCGTACTTTCCAAAGGGGTGGTTTCTGGCACTGCTGTGAATTGAGTGTTGTCCGTTGATGTGTCGCTTGAGGTTGGAGAAGTATTCAATGATGTTGTTGGTTCCCAGGTGGTAGTTATCATTTCAAGGGAGGTAGTGCTTGTCTTTGTAGTGGATTCCGATTGGGATGTGGTTGATTTCTTCTGTGGTGCAGTAGTAGTCTCTGTCAAAGTTGTTGAGGTCATGCTGCTTGTCCTGCTATAAAGAGAAGTTGTTCCTGGTGGTGTTGTGGTACCAAGCTGGATAGCTGTTGATTGTTCTGGTGTTGTAGGAGGACTACTCAAGGAGGTGGCTACTAACAACGTATCTGGCGTACTTTCCAAAGAGGTGGTTTCTGGCACTGTCGTGGATTGAGTGTGGTCCGTTGTTGCATTGCTTGCTGTTGGAGAAGTATTCAGTGACGTTGTTGGTGCCCAGGTGGTACTTATCATTTCAAGGGAGGTAGTGCTTGTCTTTGTAGTGGATTCCGATTGGGATGTGGTTGATTCCTCCCCTGCTGCAGTAGTAGTCTCTGTCAAAGTTGTTGGTGCCATGCTGCTGGTCCTGGTGTCTAGAGAAGATTTTCCTGGTGTTGTTGAGGAATCAGGCTGGACACTTGTAGATTGCTCTGCCGTTGTAGGAGGAGTATTCAACGAGGTTCCTGCTATCATTGTATCTGTCATATGTTCTAGAGAAGTTGTTTCTGGCACTGTTGTGGACTGAGTGTTGTCCGCTGCTGTTGGAGAATCGTTGAGTGATGTTGTTGGTTCCCAGGTTGTACTTGTGATTTCAAAAGAGGTAGTGCCTGACTTTCTGGTGGATTCTAATTGGGATGTGGTTGATTTCTCCCCTGCTGCAGTAGTAGTCTCTGTCAAAGTTGTTGATGTCACGCTGCTGGTCCTGCTATCAAGAGAAGATATTCCTGGTGGTGTTGTGGTACCAAGCTGGATAGTTGTTGATTGTTCTGGTGTTGTAGGAGGACTACCCAAGGAGGTGGCTCCTAAAGTTGTATCTGGTGTACTTTCCAAAGAAGTGGTTTCTGGCACTGTTGTCGATTGAGTGTTGTCCATTGTTGTGTCGCTTGCAGTTGGAGAAGTATTCAGTGCTGTTGTTGGTTCCCAGGTGGTACTTATCATTTCAATGGAGGTAGTGCTTGTCTTTGTAGTGGATTCTGATTGGGATGTGGTTGATTTCTCCTCTGGTGCAGTAGTAGTCTCTGTCAAAGTTGTTGATGTCATGCTGCTGGTTTTGCTGTCTAGAAAAGATGTTTCTGGTGTTGTAGCAGAATCAGGTTGGACAGTTGTTGATTGCTCTGATGTTGTAGGAGGAGTACTCCAGGGAGTTGCCGATATTGTTGTAACTGGCGTACTTTCTAGAGAGGTGGTTTCTGGCACTGTTGTGGATTGAGTGTTGTCCATTGTTGCGTTGCTTGCTGTTGGAGAGGTATTCAGTGATGTTGTTGGTTCCCAGGTGGTACTTATCATTTCAAGGGAGGTAGTGCTTGTCTTTGTAGTGGATTCTGATTGGGATGTGGTTGATTCCTCCCCTGCTGCAGTAGTAGTCTCTGTCAAAGTTGTTGGTGTCATGCTGCTGGTCCTGGTGTCTGGAGAAGATGTTCCTGGTGTTGTTGTGGTATCAAGCTGGATAGTTGTTGATCGTTCTGGAGTTGTAGGAGGACTATTCAAGGAGGTGGCCGCTAAGGTCGTACCTGGTGTACTTTCCAGAGAGGTGGTTTCTGGCACTGTTGTGGATTGAGTGTTGTCCGTTGTTGTGTTGCTTGCTGTTGGAGAAGTATTCAGTGATGTTGTTGGTTCCCAGGTGGTACTTATCATTTCAAGGGAGGTAGTGCTTCTCTTTGTAGTGGATTCCGATTGGGATGTGGTTGATTCCTCCTCTTCTGCAGTAGTAGTCTCTGTCAAAGTTGTTGGTGCCATGCTGCTTGTCCTGCTATAAAGAGAAGATGTTCCTTGTGTTGTTGTGGTATCAAGCTGAATAGTTGTTGATTGTTCTGGTGTTGTAGGAGGACTACTCAAGGAGATGGCCGCTAAGGTCGTATCTGGTGTACTTTCCAGAGAGGTGGTTTCTGGCACTGTTGTGGATTGAGTGTTCTCCATTGTTGTGTCGCTTGCTGTTGGAGAAGTATTCAGTGATGTTGTTGGTTCCCAGGTGGAACTTATCATTTCAAGGGAGGTAGTGCTTGTCTTTGTAGTGGATTCTGATAGCGATGTGGTTGATTCCTCCTCTGCTGCAGTAGTAGTCTCTGTCAAAGTTGTTGGTGTCATGCTGCTGGTCCTGGTGTCTGGAGAAGATGTTCCTGGTGTTGTTGTGGTATCAAGCTGGATAGTTGTTGATTGTTCTGGTGTTGTAGGAGGACTACTCAAGGAGATGGCTGCCAAGGTCGTACCTGATGTACTTTCCAGAGAGGTAGTTTCTGGCACTGTTGTGGATTGAGTGTTTTCCGTTGTTGTGTTGCTTGCTGTTGGAGAAATATTCAGTGACGTTGTTGGTGCCCAGGTGGTACTTATCATTTCAAGGGAGGTAGTGCTTGTCTTTGTAGTGGATTCCGATTGGGATGTGGTTGATTCCTCCCCTGCTGCAGTAGTAGTCTCTGTCAAAGTTATTGGTGCCATGCTGCTGGTCCTGGTGTCTAGAGAAGATTTTCCTGGTGTTGTTGAGGAATCAGGCTGGACACTTGTAGATTGCTCTGCCATTGTAGGAGGAGTATTCAATGAGGTTGCTGCTATCATTGTATCTGTGATATGTTCTAGAGAAGTTGTTTCTGGCACTGTTGTGGACTGAGTGTTGTCCGCTGCTGTTGGAGAATCGTTGAGTGATGTTGTTGGTTCCCAGGTTGTACTTGTGATTTCAAAAGAGGTAGTGCCTGACTTTCTGGTGGATTCTAATTGGGATGTGGTTGATTTCTCCCCTGCTGCAGTAGTAGTCTCTGTCAAAGTTGTTGATGTCATGCTGCTGGTCTTGCTGTCTAGAAAAGATGTTTCTGATGATGTAGCAGAATCAGGTTGGATAGTTGATGATTGGTCTGATGTTGTAGGAGGAGTATTCCAGGGGGTTGCCACTATTGTTGTATCTGGTGTACTTTCTGGAGATGTGGTTTCTGGCACTGTTGTGGATTGAGTGTTGTCCGTTGTTGTTTTGCTTGCTGTTGGAGAAATATTCAGTGAGTTTGTTAGTTCCCAAGTGGTACTAGTGATTTCAAGGGTGGTAGTGGCTGACTTTGTAGTGGCTTCTGATGGGGAAGTGTATAATTCCTCTTCTCCTCCAGTTGATTTTGTTTCGAGTAGAATGGTTTCCTTTAGTGTTATAGTAGGGCTACCTAGTGTGGTTATTGACGAGGTATAACTTGTCTCGTTATCTGAGGAGAATGTATGAAAATTTGTTAAGAAAGACTTCTAAATTGGACTTACAAAATCTGGTTTGCATAGATGATTGCAATGGGGTTGTTGAGCTTAATAAAGTATATATTCCTGTAAAGGTATCAAGTCAGGTCAAGGAAGACTACCCAGAACCTTTTTCAAATATAGGTAGTAGTTTTGATTAATAGATAATTGGAGATATTTGCAGCCAAAACTCTAGAGTTCATAGTTTTTTTCAAATATTCGTGAATCCTTTTGTAGAATAGATATGTTCTAGATTTCTAAAAACTTGGCTAACCTAAAAAGAGGATGGACATTTTATGACAAAGCAACTCAGAACACAGTCCTATGACAATGATCCTGAAAATGGAGAAAACACAGTTTAGATGAAGAGTTAGTGAATGTGGAAGAAAGAGTACAGAGCCCAAAATAATTTCAGATGCAAACAAAGCTTATATGAGAAGTTCCAGATTGAAAAACAAAAGAAATACAGAAAGAATGAATTGAGGGAAGGAATGCACAATCTGAAAGAAAACTGAGCAAAAGAAAAGAACTTTGAATTCAGAAACAAACTGAGGAAGTGGCTGTTCTATAAGTCGGGACAGGAAAGAAAAAAGAATTTTGTCATAAAGATCAGGAAAGTATATAAGTTTGTAATAAGTTATTTGAAAATATTAAACGCTTTTGAGGGATACTACAGAAACATACATGCAAGGGGCAAATTTCAGATATGGAAGACAAGAGAAGGATATAGGCTGAAGGTGAGGAGGGGAGTCCTGTGTCTGCAGAACTGGTCCAGTCACCCTTACATGTTCCCTATGTGTAGTGGACCAGCCTGTTTCATGCTTGATCCCAAACCTTCTGTTTCCTGATTATGGGGGGAAAAGCATAGTCCCAAGAGGCTAGCCTAGGTTGCTCAAATACGTAAGCCAGCCCCCAAGGCCCTCCCCTTTCCCTCCCATATTTTTCCACATCTGATGCTGTCTCATCATATTTAGTGGTATTACGCTGATATGCCCTAACATTCTCCCACCTGTCCCTATTCCCCCACAAGTAGTCCCCAAGGAAGAATGAAAGACATGCCCCAATCACAGGAAAAAATTTCCTTCTCTGCCCCAAGAGTGACCAGAAATTGGCCATGGATACTCATACTGAAGTGGTGGTGGTGGTGTGCTAGAAAGCCAGCAGCCAAAAGAGGTTAGACCTAATTGAGCAGGTCTGCTCAGATTTTGAGAGAAGAGACCCTCTTGCAAGACCACACAATCTGGTGAGACTAATGGGTCTTTTATGATCATTCCCTCTGTGATTATACCCTTACCTCTTCCGTATGCAGAGTGCCAGCAAGTTCACCACAATGGGTCCCTGTAATGGCCAGCCTACAGAAAGGGGATCTGAACAAAGGATCATGAGGGAGAGACTGGATTGGCTTTGACACCCTTCAGCCAATGGGAGGCAAGAAAAGGGAGAACTAAAGGCTTCTGGGTTGAAGAAGGAGGAAAAGCCACGTGGTGTAAGCTTGCAGCTAACTATATGTTACAGCAAGGAAAGGAATCCCAAGAAAGGATTACAAGGAAACCAGGGACTGTCTGTTCAGATGTGTTAGGTTTTCAGTTCTTTTGAAAGGAAATAGAGGGCTGGGGAAGCCACCCTGGAGCTGGAGAATAATCTTTCTTTTCTTTATGCCTGTTCCTATGGGTTTGATTTTTTCCTTTGGTGACTGGAGGAGATATGTGAAGAGCCAGTGCTTTAAGCTAGTCAAGTCTGCTTGATATACATTCAGTTATCTCTTAGTATGCCGTCTTCCTTTTTTTTTTTTAATTAAAGAGTTTTCACTTGTTAGAAAGCCTGCATTGTTCTTTGAGGAAGAGTGAGAAGCTCTGGTCACAGGTCTCTGTGACAAAGTCTACTGGGAACTCAGTAAATAATGCTTTTTCTCTCCATAAACATAAGGGAGAGGGGGAGGGTGTTGATCCCCTACATCCTCCAGACCTGGGGAAGGAAAGGAAGATTGGATCTTCAAGGAAGGGCTTGGTGGCATCACTACTCCTTCTGCTGCACTGGGAAGAGATGGGCAAGTCTGGTAAAACCCAGTTACTCATTGCCCCCCCTGCCCTTTTCATCACATTCTCCTTCTCTTGTGGTGTGTTTAGGGGAGGCATTCCTTCCAGCCTATGACTAGTTGGCAGCAGAAGGCCAAAGGGAAGGTGCTTAAGCAAAGAACTGGGTGAGTATTTTGGTCAACCCACCTCCTTCCTTACTGTTATTGGCTGTGCAGCCCCAAGGTGGAGGCTCACTGACTGAAATTCTTTTGTTTCATTCTGATGGAATGGTTTTATCTCCAATTGTGATTCTTTTGTAATCTTAGCTATGGACACACTCCTTCTTTCCTATCCCATGGTGCACCATTGCCAAAATGCCACTGCCTCTCTGATATGTGGGTCTCTGACATGTAGGGCTCCCTGACTTTTAACTATGAAACTATGTCATGAGATGGTCATGACAAAAAAAAAGAGAAAAGAAAAAAAGAGCTTTGTTGATGCTTCAAGGGGCTCATTGATGCTTGAAGGTGAAGTTTGGCTTCTTTAAGCAACTGGACTATCTCCTTGTGGTAGAGTTTACCTCGATTGATACTATCAGTGCTCTCTGGGCATTCTTGGAGGAAAAATGGAAAAAGAAAATTTCAAGAAATTTTGGTTCTTTAGGCAAAACAGCAGTTAGTCCAATGCAAGCCAATATGCGTAGTAGTCAAAGCCAGCCAAGTTTTATTTTGGTACACAAGGTCCTGAAGATGATGTATTTTGGTTCTGCAAAATTCTGGTTAAAACCTGCAGGCTCCTCTTAGTACACTTGATTGTAAAAATATAATTACAACCAAGTAGCAGTGTAAAAATATAATTACAACCAAGTAGCAGTGTTCTACCCTTTTATGACAACAAAAATATGCTTCCTCAGGCAGCCACCTCATTCAGCCAAATGTCAGGGACAGCCCAGCTTGGTAGGAAATAGGACATCTTTTTAGAAAGCCCATTTTAGGTACAGTCTATGAAAAAGCAGTACAAAGAAATGTTTAAGTGATAGCAAGAACTGTTATTATCTATTTATGCTCTCAGGCACCTTGTAAGGCAATTAGACTAAGAGATCAGGATTGTCCAGCATCATCCAGTGAATTTCATGGATGAATAAAGATTTGAATATAGTCTCTCCTGTCTAAACTCAGTCTAAGTCTTAATCACTAAACTTGCATTCACCTCCTAGCTTAAATATCTAACTCAGTTTTGGACTTCTGCACTTTTTTGCTGACAACCTCCCTCTTTTTCCCTTCCCTTTCCCTTCCCTTCCCTTCCCTTCCCTTTCCTTTCCTTTCCTTCCCCTTCCCCTTCCCCTTCCTTTCCCTTCCCTTCTTTCAATGACTGAACTTGATGAACAGTTCTGGAGAACGCACAGACGTCTGCATACTATTATAAAATTGTAGCTAGTCTTGAAAAAGGTGTTGCACTAGTGTGTTTTGTTCTTGTGGACAATGAGATGACCACATTTTTTTAATGCCATGACAACTTTTAAATCAAGAGGGATTCTGGGGTACGAGAACAAGAACTGACCTCATGGGGCTCAACAAGCTCTTATGAAAGCTTCTAACTGATGGCAGGAACACCCTACAACTCCAGTTTTTTCAAGTCTTTAGCATAGGGGCAGAATTCTTTTCTAATGACAATTCATGAGACCTAAGAAAGAAACTAAGACTCTAAATCTACAATAGGACTAAGTTACATGTGTTCTGAGCAAATTGGGACCATTGTGTTTCTTGGCTACTGTGGGTATCAGTGTATCTCCAGGGCTTCAGAGACTCAGAGCAGAGATCTTTCCCATCAAATGCTACCCAAGCCTTTCCTGATGGTCACAACTACCTGGGAGATTCTGGGAGGTATAATCCAAAATATTAATTTTTCTGAACTCTGATCCTTTCACCAGAAATTCCAGAAAGTGAACCAAAGACTCCAGGAACTGAAGCATGTGCTCTACCACTAGTTAGAAGAAGCTTCTCATTTTCTGGATCCCTAAGGGTCAAGCTAGACATTAGTGGGAATGTATATTTTCTTTGATAAAACTGTTTTTCACACAACAAGATTTCTCTGAAATACATGCTTAAGCAAACAGATATGCCAATTAAATCTCTGTTTACCTTCCAACAACTATTCACAAAACAAAGCAATATAGCAATAGTAATAGCAGTTCCACAAGCACACTCCCAATCCATGACAGTAGAAATACAACAATAACCAAGCAAATAACAGTTTTCTGCCCTTTAATGACACCCTACATCTATAGCCACCTCCCTCTGCCTAATGATAGGGCTGGTATCAAATCAGCTGCTCTTTATGGACCAGAGGTCATATTTATTTTCCTAAAAGCAGCAAGCAAAAATTTCATATACATCTAGGAACCATAAACTCTATTTAACTAACTTCTCTTTCTTTCACAGCCCCATGGAAGCAGTCCTAATAGCTTAGGAATCTCCTAATAATCTCTCTATAAGCATTATAAAATTTCTTCTTGTTTTGCTTAGCTTCCATAATATTTTCACCAGCTACCTCTCCTTTCTTCTCCCAACTGAGCTGTGACACCACTGGGGAGAGAGCTTAATCTCATGGTCCAGTGATATGTGGGAGGGAACAATGATAGGGGTCCACTGAGGGTTGCCAAAGCAGTGGTTGTGCAGAAGGGCACAAAGATAAATATCCTGGCCATGAAGGAAATGACATGGTACAGTTTCAGACTGAATATATCAGAGAATATATCAGAATATATTAGGGCTGAAAATGTTTTATTTTTTAAACAATTTGTTGCAAATAGCTAGTGTGTCTTCTTGTGACTATTAATTTTTTTCTTTTGGATTACAGGTCCTAGAATCCCTAAATGACCATGCTACTTGGAAGGTTCTGAGAACTGTAGCCCAAACAAACAAACAAGCAAAAGCAACATTCTCACATTCTGTATAGTTTGTGGCACAGAATTATGCAGGATGCTGGCATAGAAATGGTGTTTACTTTCAAAGCATTATGAATTCTAATGATTTTATAGCCTATTTCCATCTCATCTGTTACTGGTACAGCCAATACACTAATGGTTTCTGATTTCCATTTATCAACCCTTCTTTCAAAACCAAAACCACAAACCAGAAATGATGTGTCCCAGAGATAGGAAATGCACAATAGAATCCTTACCTGGTACAACCTCATGAGCACTCAAAACTAATATTATCCATAATACAACACTGGGGGCTGCTAGTATTCCATCCATCGTGGCTATTGCCAGACATATGATGATCTGAGAACACTCATCTTCCTTATATAGCTCCTTAAGAACTTGAAAGATGACTTATGTGGAAAGCAAAGGTGTCATTTCTAAGTTAAAGCATCTTCTTTTGAGCTGAAGGTGTGGCGTTCCTCATTCATGTCATGGATCTTGTGTTCAATGGAGTGTGTTCAAGGAACAGGGCTTGGCAAGGGGATTAATACACCTTGCATTGTTTATCTGTTTCATCACTATTTCTGCATTTGATTATTTTTAAATGTGTTTTCCAAGAACACTAACCGAACAAAGTTGATTTACTGATCTCCTAGTGAGCTTCATATGCAACAAATGACAAAGAAAGAGTTTTTATGAATAGTGCAGATTGTCTTCATATGTGGGTAATGAGTAGGGGTAATTCAGGATGAATTGAGTGAGGTGATGGAGGAGTGGGAAGAGAATATGTGGGGCAAATACAGTTGTGAATACTGAGGGTGCAGAGATGCACTAACAGATTGTTAGTTCACACAAAGAAGAACCAAAGTATCTATCTGTGATCATGGGCTTATGTTTGAATCATGCCAAAAATATGTATGTATTTTTATGTAGGGTAGACCCTTGGTGTTCTCCCAGGTTTGGTTCCAGAATCTCCCATGGATGCCAGAATCCATGGGTAGTCAAGTCCCATTAAATGTAATGGTGTAGTAAAATGGCATTGAGTCATAAAGCTCCTGTCAGAAAGTATTTGCTGGATGTTTATTAGAAGAACAGATCAGGCAGCTAGCTTAGGCATTACTAGAATTAGCTGGAGTGCTACAAAGTATCAATTGCTAACTATTGATTGCAACTGTGTATCCAGTTGAAGCTTGTTTATATATATATTCCAGTGCATCAAATAGTTAATTGCCTTATTGCTCACTGCTACAGTGTGGAGTGAGAGGGAGAAGATCAGGGATGGAAACAAAAGCATGGAAAAGTATTGTGAGAACTGGAAATGCTCAAGATAAGAAGGCAGGAATATATTCCAGTCTCAAGGATGAAAGGTGCCATAAACAACTGAGCATCTGGGAAATTGCCTGGAATGGTAAGATAACGAGAGATTTATGATCCTCTCCCAATCACAGTTTTGAGCACCAAAATTTGTATGGAAGGGTATAAAACCTGTAAATATTATGTATGCCTTTAGTCTCAGCAATTTTGGATGAAGTCTGCTTTGTTTTGCTACAAATACACACTGCTTTTTACTCTGAGTGAAGACTGTGGATTTTCCAGGGCATGACACATCTTTTATATAAAATGGTGAACAAGTCAAAGGTCTTCATTTTGGATTTTTTAAAAAAAATGTTTTCAAGCTGTAGTTGGTTGAATCTGCGGTTACAGTGGGAAGCTTGTAAAGCAATAATATATCTTAAAGCAATTAGGTATTTCTATGTAAAACAACAATAATAGTACTAGATTTAGTGGATGATGATGATGATGATGGTGTGAAAAAAGAGAATGGGTGAACGATGAGAAAGATATAACTGAATAATACTCATCTGGGGATAAAGAGAATATTCCCATATTTTCCTGTTGTTCCTGAGAAAGGAAATCTCCCTTGATGAACTGAGACCCCCTGCTAAAATGTTTGTCAGCTGCTGCGAGATTTGTTTTGCCCCAGTGCTATTTTGTCACAACATCAATCTGTCAATCAATCAATCAATCAATCAATCAACCAATCAATCAATGAGATTTACGTAAAAAATGTTTTTGTGCAAAACTTTATTTTCCACAAAAAGAGATCTAACTGAAATTTCCTTCCCCAAAGCCATAAAAATGTGAAAAAGTATCAGATTTTGTTGACTATTGTATTCATACTTGCCAGCTTTTTGGATGAAAATTTCTCTGCTTCTTTTTGTGCAAAATAGAAAAAAAATGGCTCAAATTCTTGCAGACTTGCCCAGCAGGGAAAAATACTTCTGAAGATTTAAGGAAAAATGATCTCCTTGCAAATTCTCATAAGGGAAACTGCTCTTGTGCAGTTATACTTCCATGATCATCATAATCTCTTTCCACAAATGAAATTGCATCTCTTATATTTTTAGATGAATTTCCTGACTGCTAGCTGAAATGACCACTGGGAACCCTTTTCATGATGACCTCACATAAAGAGATCAGAGAGAAGACACCTAATGAGGAGGCCTTCTTAGTAGCCACCCACTGATTCTAGTTTTTTATGTATTTGGTAAGATCTGGTCTTTTCAGAGGCATCTTTGTAGGGTCATTTGATTTATCTGGTGTGGGCAAGGAGTTGTTTTTCCACCGTCTCTCTCAAAAATGGTTAACAGAATCAGGATCCAACAGGTATGTCTTTAAGCCTGTTTTGTGACTTATGGGCCATTTCCTCACTAGCCTGTATTAGCGCAATGATTCCACTTTCAACATCCTCTGGAATTCTGGGCCGGCCCCTCCTGAAACTGCAAACCCCAGTGTGGAAATGGCCATGGTCTTGATGGTTAGGTCACCTCAGAGCACCAGAGATGTGGGTGTCCTTTGGTCTGCTCTCCACCCCCCTAAGTTAATCTGCTGCCCTGGGTGCAGTGGATATAAAATGATTCAGCTCTCAGCTTCTGTGCATGTCTTGGAAGAGAGCACCCTCTTATCCTTGACTTCAGGAAAATGCCTTGAAACTGCCCCTTGGCTTTTCTCTCTTCAATAATGCTCACAGCAACCACTCAACAGTGAGGGATGTATTCTAGAGAACCTCAGAGTTCTCAGCTATCCATGGAAGAAGACCAGATGTGGAATCATAGAATTAGAAGAGACCACAAGGGCCATCCAGTCCAACCCCCTTCCATGCTGTAGTGGTGGTGAAGAGGCCCAGCAGTTACCAACTGCTCATCCTCCCGTCATCTGAACGCCAAGCATGAAGCAAGAGGCTGTGTTACCTGTGAGTACTATGCCTCCCATAGAAAGCCAAGAGAAGGAGATGACTCTAGACCCCTGCCAGGTGTATGTAGAAGGAGATGGGTATCATCAGGTGGTGCAATGGTAAGGGTCAGCACATTGTGTGGGTTATATGAATGGGGTGATGATTTAGGGGCCATTTTGTTATTTGCAACTGCTTTTATTTCAAGGAGGACCACCAGGGCCTTATCTAAGCCCCTTTCCCCAGACCTGGAGTCAACACATGGAGGAATACAGTGACATGTGCTGAAGTAAGTAATGTTATGATCCAGTGGCTGATTCTAGACAAGCAATATGGTACTCCTCCCAGGTTTTGCTTTTATAAATCCACTGGCATCCAAAACAAGTTTTACTTAACTAATCTAAGTGCAGTTCAGTGACACACTCACCAGATATTCTTGTTGTGCAAATCGGCCCAACAATAACAGCGCATGGGACAAAAATGCAAACTGAAAGAGCTACAAAATTTGAAGACAGGCTGATCAGAAAGTAAAGCTGAAACCACAAGTTTTTTCTTTTAAAAACAGCAAATAAAGTCCAAACTGTATGTTACACTCAGAATCTGGGAAAATTACTTTAGGGGATGATAGTTCCCAGGATATCCTAGCCAGCCTGATAACTGGCCATGGTGGTTGGGGGATTCTGGGTGTTGTCATCCAAAAAGTAACTTACCCAAGCTACTTCTGCATGCAAAAATAGGTTAAGGGTCCCTTGTCCTTTGCAAAGCTTGGAAAAGCTACATTTTTTTTTGAACTGCAACTATCATAATTAAGGCCATTCTGGCTTGAGGATTCTGCGAGCTCAAGTGGAAGAAAAAACGTTTTGTAAGTGCTGGTCGTTTGTACAGGGTCCTTGGAAAGGTATGGAACAGAGCTAAGGTGGAAATGCTTAGCTCTTCTTCTGATAAGCTATTTACCTCTGAAATACCAATCCACCTGTTTTCTCTCCCTCCTCCACATTCTGGATGAATGTTTATGTAACAAACATGAGTTAGTAAGATTACAAACAGCTTGTGAAGTGGGGAGGGAGTTTTATGGGAGAAGGTAATGATAGGTGAAGGATCAAGCCCTCTGCTACTTTAAAGACACAGTCCCTTCTTACTGTGCTGCAAAGAAGAAGGGGCAGGTCAGTTTTCATTATACATTTTGGCCCTCTAATGGGCAGATTGCCAGATCAGGTAAATATTCTTTTATTCAAGGAGACATTCGGCTGTTAGTACATTGTGACAGACAGAGTTTTTAATGAAAGAGGTGTAGTGTTTTTACTTTATTATGTTTAAACATCTTTTTAATGTTGTTTTGAACATGTTTTTAACTTATGGTTTTTTAAAATCGAAGTTTAATTTAATTGTGTTAACTTTTGTACTAGGAGTTCTGTAATTGTATTGAGGTTTTAAAATGTTGTGCACCATGCTGGAAGAAAGATGGGATATAAACAAAACAAAACAAAAAAATCAGTGGAGGTCACCACATTTCTAACGAGTTTATTTTCTTCCTGTTAACTTTCTTCAGTGCCCAGCTTTCACAATCAAATGTAGACAGCTTTATTTATTTACTAGTTATCTTTCTGTCCTGTCCTTCCTCTGTGATCTAAAACCAGTGAATATGGTCCTCCTCCTTCCTGCTTTATCCTTACAATAACTTTGTGAGGTGTGTTGGACCGAGAGAGAATGACAGGCCTGCCAACACCCAGTAAGGGGACTTGAACTTGGATCTCTTAAGTGCCCAATCTAATCCTATAGTCACTACACCACAGTGGCTATTAAAATACTTAAGATATTTCTGGACACATTTTTTACTGTGCAGTCATCCTGTTACATTGACAGAATTTAGAAGCACAGCGGGATTTCTGCCAACGTTTTCTTCAACTTGTAATCCCCTCTCTTGTCCCACTGCCTCTTCCAATTTTGTTTTCCTTCACACACAGACAAAAGTCCAATAAGGAAAGAAAGACGGATTGGTGGCACGAGGCCTTTTGACTAGTACCAGAGAAGGATGGTGGGGCAAAGCCTCTTAGTGGGGCAATGGAGCCATTCTGAGATTCCACACTACAATTTCCACAAGGCAATTTCCACACAACAGGATTGTGCCGCCTCTGGGACAGGATGGCAGCGGTCAGCAGGTTATCATTGCCAGCCCACTGCCAGCCCACTCCCAAGCATCACAATCATACAGTTCTTGCAAAACAGGAAAAAACTGTTTTGCGCCTGCAATTACATGGCATTCCCATTGTCCCCAGCTATGCGGAAGCCAGAGAAGCACAATGGTGATGCTTCCTTCTGTAGCACAGCAATGGAAAGTGGCTGGCTGCACTGCGGAAGGAAGAGGTGATACCATTGCATTCCCTTCTGCAAGGAGTGAGCAGATGCAGAGGGGAGCGTTGCTGATACACTCCCTTCCAGACCTGGGATTGCAGTGCAGCAACAAGGAAAAGCATTGTCTTGTGGAATGGCCTCAGTCTGAAAAGGAGCTCTCAAACTTTAAAGGAATGACTTTAAAAGAGCTGAACACTATCTACACAATATGTTTAGCATCTCAGGTAGCTCCTTGAAAGTTCAGACTAAATCCCAAAGCTAAACTTTTGGTAGTACGAGGTAATGATCTGCCTGGTCTGGAAGCTCCCTTTCATGGTGGAGAGATCTGCCAGTGATTATGAGCTCACAAGAGTCACTGAATACTAGCTGTTGGGTGTTTAAATGAATTTGTAATTTGAATATCTTTGTATTTTAAACTGTGGTGGAAATATCCTTTTAGAACTTCCCCTATTTCTCAGGGACTTTCTGGCGGTCCCACAGTGTATCCTCTAAACTTTGGCCTGTTGTTTACCCAAAGAAGCCTTTCATTCACTCAACACTTGCATCAGGCTAAAGCTGGATCAAAAGCCAGGAACTTCCTCACGGTAAGTTAATCCCACTGACAGGTTTTAGCACTTACCTATATCACAAGTAGGTTTAGATAAAGGCTTTTGTTCTGTTGTTCCGCTACCTTTTCTAATCATTCCATGACTCACCTGAAACAGTGGAGTGTTGCATTAGGCTAGAGGTCACCTGGAAAGAGGCAGTGGGAAGATAGTGGTCTATAATTTTATATAGAAATTTCTCCATCTATTATCTTTACATAATAGGTTTCAAACATCCTTTAGTAGCTTTTAATGGGTTTTTCTGCTGCTGTTCTATCAATCAGTTCTCATGTTGTATGAACTGAAATCTTGCTAAACAAAACCCTGTGATAGTTTTGCCCTAGGGCCTCTATAAGTTAGAAACAACCTGAAGGCACACAACCACAAAATGAACTGAAGAGAGTCTATTTACTTGTATTTATTTGTCGAGAAATGCTTCCCTGTGCCTCCTTTCCCAGCTATCTTTTCCCATTTCCAATTGTGCTTTGCTCTCTCCAGTCTTTTACAGGATTTGTTTCACTGTGGAGAGACAACTAAGATTTATGGGTTTTTGCAATCACAGTAGCCCATCCACATTTGTGAGGGTTAGGGGTGCAGAACCCTGGTGAAAGTGTAAAAATAGCAAATAACTCTCCCCCATTATTCCCCTCCAGAGCTCTCCCATCCTATTCCTTTGCCTCTAGCCCTGGCATTAGGGTGGGGGGAGGAAAAAAGATATAGTAAAGGGCTTACCAGTACTTTCCCCTCAAAGAGAGAACAGCAGAGTTATTGGGTTCTAGTTACTTCCGGTGGCCATCTTGAAAAGGAAGGGGTAGGTGCAAAGAGAGCACCTGACCAATCAGCAGCCATTACACAGCAGAAAGTGCAGCCACATGGGGGAGAGGACTTGCCTCCAGCAGTGAAAGGAGGGCTTTACTCAGCCAAAAAGGGGGAAAAATCCATTTTAAACACAAGCCTGGCAAGCCTGGGGTGATGTGTGCAAGGGAATGGGAGGAGGAAAAGCAGGGGAAGGCAAGCAGGTGCCTCACAAATAATCAATTTTGTGAACATCAAACCTGCGAATGTGGAGGGAGGGCTGTATCTGTTTATTATCCTCAAGCCAAATAAATGACACAGATTTTCATAGTTAGTAGTTAGCAATCATTAAAGACAATTAAGTATGATTCTTCTGCTATCTATTCTTTCTCCTTCCATGTGCTTGTCGGCTACATATGTAGATAGAATTCCTCTTTCTTAGAGAGGGTGGGAGGAGGAAAGGAATCTCTAAGCTTAGAGAATGCTGTAATCCCAGTGGTGTCCTACTGTGTCACAGAACCGTTTTTTTTTTCTCATCCAGTAGACGAGTGCAGCGATTTTTTAATCCAAGGAACAGAGAAGTTTTTCCATCCCTACTCAAGGGCAGAAGTCAGTGCTGATTGAGGAAAGAGTCCGTGTTCCATAACTTCTTGAGATAATAGTGTTTTTCTTCCCCACATAACCAAAGAACATACTTGCAACAATATCTAATTTTCCTTATAATATAGAATCATAGACTTGGAAGACATTGTAAGAGCCATCCAGTCAAACCCCTTGCCATGCAGTAATACACAGCTGCAACATTCCTGAGAGATGTCCAAGCTCTGTGTAAAAACCATTGAAGAAGACAGCTTCACCATCTTTCTAGACAGTCTATTCCACTGTCAAATAGTTCTTACACTTAAGAAGTTCTTCCTAATGTTTAGGTGGAATGTCTTTTCTTATATCTTTGAATCCACTGGTTCAATTCCTATTGTCTAGAGCTGCAGAAAACAAACTCATTCCATCTTCTACGTGACATCCCTTCAGACATTTAAAGAAGGCTACTATCATGTCACCTTGTGATAATGGGGCTTCCCATTATCTAGACTTGGCTGAAGGGGGATACTTCCCTCTTCAGGTAAACCAAGGGTTAATGAGGTGTTGGGATTAGGTTACATTTTTACTGTGGGTCAGCCTCACAGGTCGGGGGGAGAGAATTGCCCAATCAAAGGGGAAAGAGGTGAGCATTTTGGAGATGCTTCCAGATGCTTCTCAGGGAGAAGTTATAAAAAATCCTTGAGAGGCCATGTGGCAGAGACAACAAAAGGAACCTCCAAGAGATGAGATCTGTGCCAGTAGCAGGCTCCAGGCTCCAGGCTCCAGGCCTCACCTCCTGGCCTGACTCTTCTCTTTGACCATCTAAGCTTGTGAACCCAAATGTGAGTAGCTACAACTAGGTATTTCGTCGCGTTAAAGGCTGTTTATTTTTTTGGAGGTTGGCTGATCTAAAGAATGTATCTGTGTTTTTGTAACTACTTGTAACTTAAGCATACCTGGGAGGGGGGAGCCTCTCATGTGTATTATTGCCTTGTTTATTTGCATGCCTTGAATAAATGCTTTCTGTAAAACCTCTGTTCCTTCTCCATTTCCATGCCATTCATCGGCACACGCTTAGATAGGATTTCTCTCACTCAGAAGGGGGAGGGAAGGGAACGTCCTTAAGCCTAGGGATTGGCAGGGTCCCACTGTCCTGTCCAGTTAATTCAGAATTCAGTGGGTGGCGGCAGCAAGAAGAATTAGTGAACACTGGGGGAATTTCCAGCTCCTTTTCAAGGATAGAAGTCAGGCTTGGGGGGGTCTGGAAATAAGCTCAATATGACACACCTGTCAAGTCTTCTCTTCTCCAGGTTAAATATATCCAGTTTCCTGAGTTGTTCTTTGTGATGCTTGGCTTCCAGATCTTTGATCATCTTGCCCACCACTCTCTGGATGTGTTCTGGCTTGTTGATATCCTTCTTGAATAGTCGTGCCCAAAAGTGGACACAATACTCCTTAGTTTACAAACTTAGATTATTCTTGATTACTTTATCTCCTAAATGTGTGTATCTTTTCAATCCACTCACATGGTACATCTAAGGAAGCAGACTGATGAAAATATATGCCATGTTAATACAATGCCATTAGGGTTTGGATTAGGGGCTTTCTTGATCTAGAGGGGTGGACATCTATGGTCCTCTAGAGTTTATTGTACTGCAACTTCCATCATTGCTTGCCAGGATAGACAATGGAAGGGGATGAGGGGAGTTGCAGTCCAACAACAACTGAAGGGCCATAGTTACACACCCCTGTTATATATGAAAGATATTCTGGAATCAGTGCTAGCACTTACCATGTACTAATTTTAGGCTCAACCTTGAACTTCTGTTTTTACCAATAAAGCCAGCTGCTTTTTGCAATGACTACTTTTCTATATGTTCCTGGGTCCATGAGGTGTCTTCCATTTTCTTTCAATGTCCTGCTGATGCCTCAGGGTGTAATTTATGTACTCAATCCTTTTCTGGTGCAGGTAAACAACTGCTATGCTGGGCCCATGCTGGGCCCTTGGAAGGCCATGCCAAAATTAATTTCATTTCTTCCAGGAGAGTGTGAGGCAATTTTGCCAGGTTTTCCCCTGTGAGTATTTTAGGTCCAAGTGAGGCCTTTATTTTTGGCAACAGGAAGTGATGCAGAAGTCACTGCAAAACTGCCCCCTCTCCATGCTCCTTTGAAGTCATTTGCGGACATTTTTCATTTTAAAAAAAGTATTTTAGACTTTGGGGGTCCCTGGCACACACAGATGGTCTGCTGGCTGTGTTTTTCCCACTCTAGTTTAGACTATAGCATTTTGAAGGAAGACACTGAGGCTTATTCTGACGACTGCCTGTGCCCTTTTGGTAGAGTTTATATAGAAGGGCATGGCTCATTGTTCATATTTGGTGTTAACTAGCCTTAATTTTGAAAATTTCATGGGGATGAAGAGTCTGCTGCCACGCTCATCCCATGCATGGATCACTAGCAGACCGAGTTGTTCTTGGCAGTGCTGAGAATCTCCTTGATCTTGTTAATCTCTTCAAAATACAGGTTGTGAGTGGAATTCATTTTTGCCACATGAAACTGGGCATGAGAATCACACACAGGCATGTCTGTGCAGTGTTAAAAAATAATTTTCCCTGTGTGTCACTGACTCCTCAACATATTTTATGAGCACGCAGAGATTGTGTTTACTGTTGGAGACAGGGCAAAACAGAGAGTTTGAGAGAGCGCACAAGAATGGTACAGGAATTCCATGTACCCCTGGCCTTTTCTACTCTGATCTTCCCTAGCTAATGTAGCCATTGGTGGATGGATGAGGATGATGGGACTTTTAGTGCAAAGCAACTGGAGGGTGAACTTGGAAATAACAAGCTCCAAGTAACGTTGTTACTTGTAACAAGTTAACCTTTCAAATAAACATTAAGTTTGTAACAAAGTTACATTTTAAATGCAGTGGAGTACACAGGCAAAAAGTTACTTTCTTGATTTGATGAGTGACATTTCCTAGTTACCTTTATGTTACATTTAAAGGGCATTTTAAGGAGTTTTGACATATTTGCTTACCAATCTTAAGTGGTTTTTTAAAGCTATGCAAAATAAAGAAAAAATAACCAGCAACATGAGTGGCAACATATGGATAATAACAATAACAATAATTGTTATTATTATCATAATATTGTTACAAGTAATGGGAAAGATTTCTTTTAAAAAAGGCAACTCCTTCTGGAAGGAATCAGACTGAAGAAGATTGGTACTGTATACAACATATTCAAGTATAGTTGTTCTGCTGATCAGCTATAAAATCAGGCTGGGGAAGTCAAGCCCATGCTTTGCAGCAACACTGGGAACTGTGCCACACTCCAGATGTTTTTGGATTGCCACTTCTAGCAGCCCAACCCACCACAGCCAAAAGTGAAGAATGCTGGATGCTACAGTTCAGCAACAAGGTCACACAATTCCTACCCCTGCTTTGTGCAAAACAGAATGAGAGGAGCAAGATATAGTCCCCCTCCATGGCACATCTGGCTCCACTCTGTAGCTTGAAGTAACCCCCTCCCACCCATCTCTCCTGATTCTTCTTTTGTACATGATGTGTATTTGGGGGAGCCAAAGGCTGGGGTGGGAACAACCCCACTCATCCTGCTGACATACCATTTGGGATTAAGAAGTACCTCCCCACCTACCCAGAGCCACTTTAAAGAAAGGGGTGAAAGTATATTTGATATGCATATAACTGGTCTGAACCAGGCTGGTATAGTGGTTTCAGGGCTAGACCGTGGCCATTTCCGCACTGGACTGTTATAGTGTGATGATTCCACTTGCAACATCTTACGGAACCCTGGGGTTTGCAGTTTCGGGAGGCGCTATAACAGTCCAGTGCAGAAATGGCCCTCGACTCTCATACCCACTAACTGTCCTGATTTGGCAAGGACAGTCCTAATTAGTCCTCTATCATCCCACTTTTTCTGTTGCTTTTAAAATGTCCTTGCTTCTCTCACCCTCTTCTTCTTTCCCTCTTTGTCCTCAGCGTACAAACTAAGTTCAAAGTGCAAAAGTAGTTTGTAACCATTAACCCAGCAGAAGGGAGAGGAGAGGTTAGAATCTTGTCCTTCATTTTAGCCACAGGCAAAAGGAAACTGCAGCCTTTCCTAGCTTGTGTGTTCTTCCTTATTAGCAACCTTTGCTATTTTGACCACACTGTGATACCACTTGGCCATACACATCCCTGTTTCTGTGGCCATTTCCGCATGAGACTGTTATAGCGCTTTGATTCCACTTTCAACATCCTATGGAATCCTGGGGTTTGCAGTTTCGCCGGCTGGCCCCTCCTGAAACTGCAAACCCCAGGATTCCATAGGATGTTGAAAGTGGAATCAAAGTGCTATAACAGTCTCATGTGGAAATGTCATGTCTCTGAAATGTTGGAGGGTGTAGATGCTGAGATACCAGGGTCTGAACCCCTGCTCAGCTATGGAAACCCACTGAGTGACTTGGTGCAAGTCACAGGCCCTTTCCACACCATATCTCAATAGCGTGTTGTTCCATTACAATCCCAGAATTGCCATTTCCAAGATGCTATGAGGTTAGGAACACTCTTTACCACACCTTTTTGACTTTAGCAGAAGAGTAGTGTTATTGTCAATGGTGTTCCCTTCGCATTACAGTGTCATTGGCCAGTCCTTTTCCTTGCATTTTCCCTACCACACAGCTCCTGATTGGTCTGTTTTGTTTTGTTTTGTACGCTCTACTAGTACAGCACTGTTGTAAGGGCATGACACCAAGGTATACTATTGCATTTTCATGCTATAATGCTAAAAAATGTATTTTAAAATTTTGAAAAATAGCTCAAAGGAGAAATTTAAAATAAACACAGAGATGTGATGGATTTTGAAGTTAACACACCAACCCACTCCAGGATCTGCAACAACAGGAAGCGCTATCAAGTGCTGTTACAGAACTGCACTGCCTCAGCTGACAGGATTGTAGCACTAAAGGAGGATTTTACCAATTTTTTTCTGGAAGTGCTAAAAGACTGATATATTGGGAATGGGATGGCAGCTAGATGGTGATGACGTTATGTGGTAGCAAGGCTCCTGGACCAGAAACAACCTGTTGCTGTGGCGGGATGATGACATCATGAAAAAGAAATGGCCACACACTCTCATTTTAAGAGGAAGGCTACTGCTTTTATTCCTTAGAATAAATCTTGCCAAGAAAACCCTATAGGTAGAGTCACTGTTAAGTTGTGGTTGATTTGAAGGTGTATAACAACAATAATTGTTTGACATGCCTAGATTGGAGTGAAAAGTCTTCTTGGAGAATTATACTGTATTTATGAATGAATAACAGATATAGGCAGAGTCATTCATTCAACTGCAATAGCTGCATATGAGTAAACTTTAGAACCATCTGGAATGCAATTCACTGTCTCCACTTACTGTGCAATCTGCCTATAAATGATAGTGGCTACTGTAGAGCTGACTGGTATCCAAATACTCTAAAGGCACCAGATCCTGGCCAGTGACCAGCATTTATTGGTAGTCAGTCTACCAGTATTAAGCAAACTCCTTTCAGGTTTACAGACTGCTTGATAGATGAGAAACTTCACTTGGCATATTTATAGTAATACTGTAGCAAAGGATGGGTAAGTATGAGAGGGGTCAGAGCTGTCCTCCCAGGAGCCTCCATGTCATTGTTCTCACTGTCATCAAACATGACAATGTTGCTTCTGGCTTCAGGATTTAGTCTAGAAATTGCCATTTCTTGCAGTTTGGTGGCTTGTGAAGGCAAGAGGATACAGACATTCTTGTGGAAGTTTGGGAGTTTGGTATTTGGGGGCAGAAAATTTGGCCAAAAAAGAATTATAATTTTTTATAGGTCATTTGAGCTTTGAGGTTCTCCTTTGGGGCTTGGCAGATACAAAATAGGATCCTGTGGGGCTATGGCCACACTTTCCCCACCCCTACTGGAGACAGTGAGGCTTGTGTGTTCATGGTCAGCCAGGGATACCCAGTATGTAACTCTGGCAACATCTCAGAAAGCTACACAGCCTCTCCCAGCAACTTTGTCCATAATTTACCTGTTGCCAAGCACGTGCATGCTTGTTTATTTATTGGGCACCCTGCTTTTTGAGCCAAAGGTCCCCAGATTGGTTAACAGTCCTCTCCTTCTCTGTTTTTCTTCTTTCACACCTCACTTCTACTGTGGTTCTCTATTGCACTCTCCAGCTCTATCCCCCGATATGAGTCCCACATTGTCTGTTGAGTAAAATAACTGTTGGAGTACATGAACCTTTGGAATGATGGTCTGAGGGTCTGAAAGAGAAAGGATCACATAGTCAGTGCTGAAGACCAAGACTAACAGAAGTTGTTTTCAACTATGCTTGTTCAGTCCAGAACCAGCTGTACTATTAGGCAAAGTGATGTGACCTCCAGCCCTCCACCATCGCCTCATAATTTTTATTATTATTACAATCAGCCCTTCACATTTGCAGAGATTAGGGCCACAGGACCCTCGTGAAAGTTGACAAACTGTGAATATCTATAGCCCCCCTCCAACCATAAAAAATAGGACCTACAGATTCAACCCACTGAGAATTGTAGTCATCACCAAACTGTTTAAATTCTGTACACAATACCTGTACATTTGAATCTGCAGGGGAGAGTAGGCCAGGCACTCAGTTCTGCCTTCGAGGCAGCAGGGTTCCTCCACAAGGCAGAAGGGGTGGCTGGTAGGGCTTGTCACTGCCTCTGCTGCTGCCTTACGTCAATTTTGATAAGGGCCCTTTCCGCAACTCACTTATTTTCAGTGCTGGGGTGCAGTGCTTGCACGAGCAGCTTCTGGAGAGAGGCTCTCGCTTCCCTGCTTCATCGGCTCTGCACAAGCTTCCTGCTTGTGCAAGAGCCCCGCCTCTTCCTTTCACAGTGCAGCCTGGGACCTTCCCAGGCTGCACTGGACAGGAAGTGCAGCCAGCCCAGTTCCCGAGGCTCTGCATGCAAGGTAGATGCGCGCACAGCACCGGAGCAATGTGCGACTGTGCAGCATTTTTGGCTTCAAGCCAAAAATGAAAAAAAATGAGTGAGAGGTCCCTGCTGGGCCCTGGAGCATCACGCAAATGTGAGTGTGTCGTGTGGACTGCTCTTCACATGTGCGCAATGCTCAAGGGGCCCTTTTGCATCAAAAATGCTAACAAGCCTCACCTCATGTTTGCAGTCTTTCATAGCCTCTCTCAGTCTCATGAGGCTTGCAGAGAGACATCAAATGCAAAGCAAGGCTTATAAGTCTCAATTAAGAATGGTGGAGGGCAGTAGCAAGGGTGGCAGCAAATAACTCACAAATGAGGAGCTGATTGTATTTACATCTTGCATCCTGGGACAGGAGGTGGCTTACAATATTTAAACACAGCTTAAACATTTCCTGATGCACAAGTTGAAATGTAGTTAACTTCTCAATAAAATTAAAGCTGATTAAAATGGGACAACATGATTAAAAACATATCCATTTAAAAGGAAAGAACCAACAGTAGCAAAATTGTGCAAATACCCTTTCCCTTGAGCAGTCAGTCTTCAAAGCCCTGTTTAAACAAAAAAATCTATAACCGCCTGTGGAAAGACAGGGAGGGGAGTAGCCATCTAACCTCTCTAGGAAGGGAGTCCCAGAGCCTGGGAGCAGTCATCAAGAAGGCCTTCTCCCATGTTCCCGCCAGATGTACATGTGAAGGTGGTGGGACAGAGAGAAGGGCCTCTCCAGAAGATCTCAAGACACAGAGAGGCAGGCTTGGGACACTGTTAGGCCTTCTAACCAACTGCAGCCCCCTAACCATTCTGTCCGATTCACCTAGTCTTTCCTCTCTATTGGAAGACAGATGTGTAGGTGTCCTGCACCCCTATCCCATTACCAATGGTGAAGCAAGTTTCATATGGCAGTGCAAACAGGTTCTGTAGATGAAATAAAGAGGAATACCATCTTGTCCTCTGCCCCAAGCAGCCAAATGGTTTGGCTCATCCCTGTTTTAGATTTTGGTTATCCACCAAACAGCTGTTATAAGCACAATTCAGGAAGAAACACCCCACATGCCAATTGAGACAGCCACAAATTTTGTGTTATTTAGTAGGTAAACCACTAACTCATAAAAACTAAGGCCATTTATGCACTACGGCCCCATCCTGGCATAGGGATGCATTGAAGCCAGTCCACGATGCTCGCTATCACGCAATGTCATCGTGTTCCCACTCCTGTTGTGATGGCGCATTATACTATTACCAGAAAAAAAAAACAGTAATAGGCCCCTTTTGCACAAGGATCACACTGGCTAGGGCTGTGCAAAAAGGGCAGAAGCGCTAGCAAGACACTTCCTTCCTCAGTGCAGCCCAGGAAGAAGCCAGCTGCACGGCGGAAGGAAGGAGAGTGTCACTAATGCTCTGCATCTGCTGGATTGTGATGGGACAACATGAATTGCAGGTAAAGTGCAGAAAGGGCCTAATTCTTGGGGATCTGTACTAAGAAGAAGAACTAGGATGAGAGGGGCATGTGGATAGCTGCCTAGCAATCATACTTCTGCCCTTGCTGATTCCGGCATTCCCAGAAGAAAGCATCCTCAAGTTCACTGATATGAATTCTTAAGTTTATAACAATCTTTTCTTATAGGTAGAGAACAAAAGGAGAGACAGTGATTATTTTCAGTGCATGTGTTCATCCATTTTAGAGATTTTGAGCATGGAACCATGGTTGTTGGTTAATAATCTGGATTAATTAAATTGATGGTGCTACTTTAAATATGAAAGTGGTGAAAGTTTGTAGATATGTGGCACAGAAAACACTAGGCCTTATGTAAACCTGCAGACAGTTTTTTTTCCATGTGACCTTCACTAGCATTAGCTTCAGGCCTCTGCAGAATGAGTCAAATTGCTGGCCTGTGGTGGAATCTTCATGAACGCTCCCAATTAAGTTGAAGGTGTCAGCAACAAAACATGAACAGATGGTTTACTACTGGTCACAAGGGTATAAAAAATGAATCAAGCCACCGATTGGTCTACTTACCAAGAAAGCAAAGCTCAGAAGAAGCACCAGTACTAAAACTGTAGCCAAACAGATTAGAATAATGGCCCAAGAGGGGAGACCACCAGAGCCTGTAGAAGAAGGTGAAGGATCGGGGGAAAGAAGGGAGAGAACAGCAGAATTACACAAGAACTCCTGTCTTGCCTATGTTCTTTCTTACTTGCGGCAAATTAATGAGGTTCCTAGATGGTTCTGGATATTTGAGCATTTGCCTCTGCAACTCTCAATGGTATTGCCAGCTAAATTTTTATCTTTACCCTAGCCACTTCACACCACTCCATGCCTTCTCTTGTTTCTCCTGCTACATTTCCCTGTTGTGTCCACTATGCTTCCATTTTCTTCTAAACCCAGCTGAATCTGGGCTGCCTTAAGGTTTTCATAGGCCCCAGGCACTCTTTTATTTGACTCTCCACCTCGCCTCAACATACCACTACAGATGAAAGTATAAAGTATCTTTATTTCGAAATTTTATTTTGAAAATTTGTTTCCCTTCCTGATTCCTGTAAATTACAGGAGAAAATACTACTAGAACACAGCCTCAAAGCCCGGAAAACCTACAACAACCTATGGATTCTAGCCATGAAGTCCTTCGACTTTACATCCTGTAAAATTTTTTGTTAACCCTGTTTTCATAGACCCTAAAATCTTCATAGGCCCTAGGCACTGTTCCTAAAGTACCTAAGGAATAAGGCAGCCCTGAATTGTTTTAATGAGAGACTTATTTCTCTGACTGTGTCTACTAATGGCTCTCTTTGCAAAAGTGTGTTTGGACAAGATAGAACAGAAATATTGTACTTTTTATTAAGAAAAGTGTCAGCCTAATAAATAATATTTTGTCCATCTAGCACATGTGGAGAATGGTTACGGGGCTGTACACCCCAGCTACACCCCCAGCAAAATAATTTTAAAAATTATGCCCCCCAAATGCTCTCTAGGGGGCACAGGGACATTTTTGCCATGTGCCCTGAAAATTTTAGACTGAAGAAAAAGGCCTTTTTACTTAAACAACAACAACAACAAGTGAACCAAGATCTCTCTTGGACCTAAAATGTTTTGGGGATGGGGGAAAAACGTGGTGAAATTGCTTTCTCTGCCCCCAGAGGCCATTTTGGGGTAACAAAATGTTTAGAACCTGCAGAAGATTCTGAGGACGACAAAAATAGTGCTGGGGACCAACGCATCCTAATGTCTGCCCTTTGCCCACCCCTGACCTAGAGGTTTCCTCTCCTTGTTTCTCCATTGTTCCCTTCCTTCCTTCTCTTCCTTTCTTTTGTGTGAAGACATGAAGAGTACTGGACAAAGCTATTGGAAAGAGGCCATCGAAGGGTGTGCAAACAACCACATCTTTAATCCCTGGAATTGGCAGGACAGGGTGAGAAAGATCCCCGTGCGGACCCCTTGACCATCCCTGGCCAACTGAGCTTGATGGACCAGGGATCCAACTGTATATCAAGCAGTTTTCTCTGTTCCATGGGCAAATTAGGGGGCAGCAAACATCCCCATGTTTGATTATAGAATTCCCCATCATTCTGGAGGAAGAATTCAAGTGTTTAAATATAATCAGATGTTTCCCCTGTCATCTTGTGAAATCAACAACCACAACATATATTTGTAAAGGAAAAGCTGATTAGAATCTTGATTTAAGGCCCATGTTGGGTCCCATTTGACTTGACAACAGTAATGCGCTCTGCTCCTATTTCTATACATGCACAAAATGACTTTGGCGCCAAGTTCCTATTATTGGCACCCTGCTCACAGAATGATCTTGCTAGCTAAAGTATGTGTGTGAAGGGGGGAGTCATCAGTAGTCCTTTCTTCTACAGCAGGGGTTGGCCAAGTATGGCCCCTGGGTGGCATGTTGATCTGAGGCTGCCCCAGAGCGTTTTTTTTTTAAAATAAAATAAAAAATTGTTTTCCTCCAAACAACCTTTTAGGGGGCATGCAGGGATCCCTCCCCTACTTTTTGCCTCCATCATGCCATTTCAAGTCCAAGAGAGACCTTTTCTATTGAAAAACAAAAAACAAAACAGGAAGGAAACAGGGGAATTGACCCTGGATCACTTCCTGTTGCAAAAAAGGGTCTCTTCTAAAAGGGCTCAGGGAGGCCTGAAAATTAACAGAATGTCCCCACATTCTGCATTTGGGGCAATATTTGGTATTTTTCAGGGGTGTGTGCAACCCTCTAAATTATCCTGAGGGGGATAGTGCACCCCCTACTTTCCACCAGTTGCCCACCCATATCCTATATCCACCTGTAGTCTTCCAACCTGCTTTTGAGGGACTGGGACCTTTCAGAACAGTGTGGGAAGTGGCTCCAGATAGAAGAGGGAGTTAGAAAAAAATGGATTTTTGCTTCTGCCACCAAGAGCTTCTACTAGACTGGAGTTCCTTCTGTGAAAAGGGATCCTTTCATTTTTGGAAGAGAGTGACTGAGGGTCCAGTCTGACATGTTCCGTCTTATAATTTTAAAAACAGAGCTAGCTATCTTACCGGAAGCTGTGAGGAAGGACATGGAAGTAGTTCTCAGTATTGTCACTGGAGTGGTAGCACCAGACATTACATTTGTTGTGGACCAAGCATTGGCACCAGCACCTTTTCCCATGATAACTGTTGAGACTGTGGTTTTTGTTCCAGTTGTGCCTGTTAGAGAAGAGTTTGCTCTCTTCTGAGTCCGGGAAACTGTATCTGTGATTATTGTATTAGTAGGAAGAGAGGTCTGAGCAGCGCTGACTGCAAAAAGAGACATTCCAGACCCAGTCTGGGAAGAAGGGAATGGAGTGGTGACTTCAGCACTAGTGGTGGTTGCTGGGACAGTTTTGCTGATGTTCACCACAGGGAGACTTATCCTAGCATCACTTCCAGAAGCCACGGTAGTAGAGATTTCACTACCAGTAGTGTAAGCCACAGAAATGAATGTTTCAATGACTACATTGTCAGTTAAGGGATGAGATGTTTCAGTGCCACTACTTGAAAACACAAAATCAGGAGTTTCAGCAGGACTTCTGGGTTGTATGGTAGTGGTAGTATATCGAATACTCCCTCCTGGAACAACAGTATTAGAGACACTGTCTTCAATAGTATTTTCAGCAACAGTGATATTAATTACAGGAGCAGATGTTTCAACATTCCTCCTAGTAGATAAAGGTGTGGAGTTTTCAACACCAGTGGGCACACTGACAGAAGGAGAGAGGTTTCCAAAGGTGGTCATGTTAGTGATGGAAAGAGATGTGGCAGATTTGTTCCCAGAAGCCACAGGGGTGAAGAGATCAGCACCATTGCTGGAATCCATAGGACTAGGGGCTTCAGAGTTAAGTTTAGAATCCGTGATGATGGAGGTGCCACCATGAAAGGTAGCTTCTGGGACTATGGTAACAGTTACAAAAATAGTGGAGTGTGCATCCTGAGAGGTGGCTTCCATGCTAGCGACATCAGATAAAGGAGGAGAACCTTCCGTTCCAGGGATGGAAGCTAGCAGGGTGGAGGGTTCAACTCCAGTGGTAAGATCCAAAGTAGTAGATGCTTCCGTTATAGCAGAAATGATAGGAATAGCAGTCTGAGTGGTGGTAGAGTTAGCAAAGGGAGAGGACATTTTGGTACCACTTCCAAAGAACTCAGCACTAATACTGGTGGATGCTGAAGTTGTTCCAGTGCTTGTTCTCCGCAGTTTGGAAATGGGTGTTTCTGTAGCGGTACCTGAAGCTGTGATACTGACTGTGAAAATGGAGGGTTCATCACCACTTCTAGTGGTATTGGAAATGGAAACATGAGTGCCAACAGTGGATGCTGTAAGTGTGGGTCTTTCAACCTCAAAAGGAATGGCACTTGTGGTAGTTCCTGAAGCAGTAACAGTGGATCTTTTGGTGACAGATTCACTGTTTTTGGTGGCAATTATGAAAGCTATTGAAGTGGGTGTTTCATCACTACTTCTAGAAATCCCAGTGTTGATCGCTTCTTTGACAGTAGCACTGCTGGAGTTCACAGAAGCAGTGGTTTCAGAATTCACTCTTGAATCTTTAGATGTGGTGATCCCATTGTGCTGGCTGTTTCCTGTGGTTTTAGTACTCACAAAAGGTTGAGTGGAGATTACCTCAAGTGCTGTAGTTTCTATGCCAGTAACATTAAGTGGAAGCAGAGAAATATTATCACTTGCCATAAAGGAACTGGTAGTTGAGATGTCAACATTGGTGCTATAAGCTGTATGAGTGGTTATTGTGGTATCAGCTGTTGAAGCCATGTTTTTTCCAGAAGAAGTGGCTTCTTCAGGAATTATGTTAGCTGAAGTTTCTTTACTAGTTCTGGAAGCCAAAGGAATCTTGGTTTGGGCAGCAGTGCTGGGGCCCACAGAAGTGCTGGTTTCAATGCTTGTGGGCAAAGCCACAGAAGCAGCAATGCTTCTAGGATCATGTGAAGTATCTGTGGTGGTGGATGACTTGGATGTGTTGCCTGTGGTAAGTGTCTGGCATCCTAGCAGAAGACAACATGAGGGAAATATACAACCACCATCAAATTGGACCGAAATCCTTATGTGATCTTAAAATCCCAGTTGTTCTTCCCTTTGTCCCCAAACTGTTTTAAACAGACCGCAGAAAGCCAGACCAAACGCAAAGGCTTCAAACCATTTCTGGCAGATGTTTAAACAAAAATTTCTATTCAATTCCTCATAACAGTTACCAGAAATAACTTCATCTTTCAATCTTTGACAACTTGACTCTATGCATGTTTACTCAAAGCAAGTTGTACTTTGTTCAGCAGGAACTATTTTCTAGTAAAGGCATTTAAGATTGCAGGCTACATTTAGCAATTCCTCTTTCAGAGGAAGATTCTTTTAATTCTTCTCAGTCACTCACAATTGCTTTCGATATGTACTTGTGCCAGAGATGGTCTTTTGTACCTGGGTTACTTGCCCAACATTGCAATATAAAGTACAAAATCTTTGTCAGTTGAAACAATGGGACTTTTCCAGTTACAGTGACAACAATGGGGTTTTTTTTTTTAAAGACAAAGCACAACTTTAGGAATCAAAATTCTGCAACACATAGGCCATTTCCACACTACACTGTTATAGTGCTATTATTCCACTTTCAACGTTCTATGGAATCCTGAGGTTTGCAGTTTAGGAAGGGACATTTAGAATTCTCAGCCTGAGACCTCTTTGGCCTCAGGAAACTATAAACCCCAGAACTCCACAGGATGTTGAAAGTGGAATAATAGTACTATAGCAGTGTAGTGTGGAATATAATAAAATATATTATATAATATAATGATTTCCATGTGAAATTCTAGAAGACTGAATTCCAGAATTCAATATCCAAATTATTGTTCATGATAATTGAAAAGTAATATCTCCCATTGCCTATTGTTGTTACTAAGAGTGGTGTGTTGTTTTGTTGTGTTGTTGTTGTTGTTGCTGCTGCTGCTGTGTGCCTTCATGTGATTTCTGACTTAAGGTGACTCTAAGGCCCTTTCCGCACCTAACCTTTTTTCAGCGCTGGGGTGCAAGGATCGTGCGAGCAGCCTCCAGCGAGAGGCTCTCGTGTCCCTGCTGCTTCAACTCAAAATGAGCTGCCTGCTTCCAAGCAGGTAGCGCGAGAGCCCCGCCTCTTCCTTCTGCAATGCAGCCTGGGAGGTTCCCAGGTTGCGCTGGGGCAGGAAGTGTGACTGCCACAGCTCTGCAGGCTCCGCACACACGACAAGTGCATGCAGGGCCCTGGAGCAATGCATGATCGTGCACCATTTTTGGCTGAAAGCCAAAAATGAAAAAGTGTGCAAGTGGCACCTGCCCTACCCTGAAGCATCGCACGATTGTGAGTGCATCATGCAGATCGCTCCTCACAATTGTGCGATGCTCCAGGCACCCTTTCACATGGTAAATGTCATGCGAAAAGGACCTAAGACTGCCCTATCAAGGGGTTTTCTTGGCAAGATTTGTTTTTCTTTGCCTTACTCTGAGGAAGTATGACTTGCCCTAGGTCGCCCAGTGGGTTTCCATGGCTGAGCAGGGATTCAAACCTTGGACCATTTCCACACTACAGTGCTAAAGTGCTGCTATTCCACTATCAACCTCCTATAGAATTCTGGGGTTTGTAGTTTAGGGAAGGGCACTTCAAATTCTCAGCCAAAGAGCTCTTTGGTCTCAGTAAACTACAAACCCCAGAATTTCACAGGGCGTTGAAAGTGGAGTAGCAGCAATTTAACACTGTAGTGCAGAAATGTACTTGGTCTCCAGATTTGTAGTCCAGTGCTCAAACCACTAGACCATGCTGGTGTGTGTTCCTGGGCCCTTTTACATTACACAAGTATAACACAATGAATCCACTTTAACTTTCATGGCAACATCTTAAGGAATCCTGGGGTCTGTAGTCTTTTGAGGCACTGGAATTCTTTGGCTGAGAATAATAATTGCCCCTCCTCATACTGCCAATCCCAGGATTCAATAGGATGTTGTCATGGCAAATAAAATGGAATCTAGCACTATAACTGGGTAGCGTGCATGAGTCCTTATGAAACAGCCGCAACCAGGGGTGCCAGCGATAAGAAGTAGGCAATGTCAGAATGGGGGAAGCCCAGCAACTACAATATAAAGCAGGAGTGGGCACTTTACTCAGATCAGGAGACCCTGTTGCCCCCTTCTACTGACTAATCAGGAGCAGAACAACAGCTGATTTTCACTAGTGCTGTCTCTGTCATCAAAAAATTGGTCTCTTCTAGTTTTTTAGTCATTGCTGTAGTTACCATGAAATTTAGGCAGCAGATGCTCTAGCTGTCTATGGGGCAGCATTCTAAGAACAGAAAGGAGGGTCTCTATGGTAAAGAAGGAAGACAGGAAGTACAAAGGAGGAAGTATGCTTCTGGTGGCGGTGGTACTACTTTTGGAAGGAGATTTTCATAAGCCTGGAGGATTACTTATAATGCAGAAGAAAGCAATTTTGGTGTTCTGTTTGTGTTTTTGTGTTTGTAGTTTACTGAGGCCAAAGAGCTTTCTGGCTGAGAATTCTAAATGCCCCTCCCTAAACTGCAAACCCCAGGTTTCCATAGGATGTTGCTGCTGATTTTTGGTGGCAGTGGCTTATGGGGAGCACAGCAGGGGCCATCAAAACACTCTCAGGGCTGTGTGCTGCCCATTCTGAGATAAAAATTTTTGCAATCTCTCTGCTTTTTAAATTGTGTGGTATAGTGGTTTGAGCGTAGGACTATCACCCAGGAGATCAGGGTTCAATTCCTCGCTTGGCCATGGAAACTCATTGGGTGACCTTGGGCATGTCACAAACTCTCAGCCCTAGAAAACTCCTTTGGGTTGCCATGAGTCAAAAATAACTTCAGAAGGCACACAACAACAACATAAGACAGCCCTCCCTGAGCCAATGCCTTCCAGATATAAGGGAAAATAGTTCCTTACCACCTGTGGCCAACATGGCCAAGGGACATGTGAGTTGGGGACGATGCAAATTGCAGTCTAGTACAACAGTTGTAGGACGTATGAAGCAATAACTTTGAGTGGATGTGCTGAACCATCTGTGGCAAAGTCTTTAGAAAGAACCTCTGCTCACAATAACTATTTGATGTAAATTTCCTCAAAACATAAAGAGAGAGAGAGAGAGAGCTCTTACCTGCTAAATGAAGAATGATCACCACCAGCACCATAGCTAGGACTTTTGAAGGACAGCCAGGAGAAACCTGTTCCTGACCCATGTTGAATGCTGATGTTGCTACAATTGCTTTCAAGCAAACCTTGAACGGCTTCTATTATGTATTCAAAAAAACTAGGGAGAATTTTAGCAGCTTAAAATACCTTCCCATCTTGCCCTGTTGAGAGGCAGCATAGAGCAGGATAATCCAACAGTATCATATCATTTTGAGCCTCAGAATGGGTGTGTCCTCTTTTTTCCCCCTATAAACACATAATTAAATAGATTATTTTAGTAACTGAACGGCTAGACGGAGCTTGAGTTGTCAGTGATTTTAATGTTTTTTGGCCTCTTTCAACAGGTGACGTTTCAGGGAAAGAAATCCTGACTGGCAAGAATGAAGCAGACAGGACTGTTTAACCCTCCTACATATGACCGTAAAAAGCACATTACAAATTTAGCACTATCCGTTTTTTAAAAACCTACTGCTGCGGTGTTTTTGAGAACAGTTCCAATTAAATGTAAAGGAAGCAATTGTGTTCAAGATTATTGTTTCTTGTAAGAGGTTAAAGCTACTTAAGATCTGTTAAGTTCTGTTATGACCAATATTAAACTTTCCTATGAGATCTCTTACAGACATATGATGATTTTAGTTTTACTGGGACTAAAATATTCTGAATGTATGAGAGGGAAGCATGGTTAAAGAAAACCAGGGGAAATTCAGATGTGATATGGAAGCTCTGAAACTGGACCTCCTGACAGAACAGTATAAAGACCTGGAAGAAACTTTAGAAGCCATTTAGGCCAATCTGCTACACCGTACAGGCGTCCTGCGACTATATTACCCATGATGCAGGGCAATTCATCCTCTGCTTTTGATGCTGGTTTTGCCATGTCTAGGGAGTTGCTCTGGTGGAAAAACTTAAGTGTGAAATCCAAAGGGCTAGAAAGAAATTTAAAAAGACATGTTTTATGCATTTTAGGCCCCCTTTTATTTCATCAGTAACTAAGCAGAAATCATTGTGTGGTTCACCACTGCATCAGTAAACATTTTTAGCTTCAGCTTTTTTAAATCCAATGTTAGCAACAGGGTTTGGTAATGGAAGAAGTGCAGGCGATGAAATGAATGAATGAATAAACGAAAAACAAACATAAAAGCAAGCAATGAACAAAAAAATGAACAAGAATCAGTGAGGTACAGTGGTCTGAATGTTGGACCAGGACTCTGATGAAATCCCTGCTCAGTCTTGGAAGCCCATTGGGTGGCCTTGAGCAAGTTACACCTTTTCAGCCTTAGAGGAAGGCAACGGCAAACTTCTTCAGAAGAAATCTTGACAAGAAAACCATAGCATAGGGTTGCTGTAAGTTGGAGTTAATCTGAAGGCACATAACAACACAACAACAATTTAAGAGTTACTGAAATACAGCTCAACTTAAAAACAATACTTGTGTTTTTTTTGGCCAACAGTGTTCCTGTTTTTTTCTTCTTTCTGTCCTCTTATCCTCATCTCTCCTCTTCTTTTCCTCCTTCTCCCCCCCAGTTGTGTAAGAACGGGGGGGCAGCGATGGAAGTGGTTCACCTCCGATGGCAATGTTTTTAGGGTGTCCCAGCTTGTAGCCACACCCTCTATGCTGCAGTCATGCCCCCATGCACCGTGGCCATGCTCCCATGCCATAGCCCCCTCGTGCCCCCCACGCACTCCAAGCTCCGCTACTGCTTCTCCTCTAGTGTCTTGTCTTGTTATTTTTCATCATAAAACTGGGCGAGGGGAGACCTGTTAGGGGTATTGGAACATTCTGGACATAAGAGATCCTCCTTAGGAGTGCCCCCCTTTGTTTTTGAGACATGAGCAAATGTTTTAAGGGAGGGACCATAGCTTACTGGTAGGGCAGATGATTTGTTTGCAGAAGGTTCAAGGTTGTCGAGCCTTACTGCTTTAAGATGAAAGGATCTGGAAGCAGTCATTGCCACTCCAGCAGTGCAGTATTGTGGAGCCAGAATATTCAAGGCCAAAGTACAGTCGCGCCTCCACATCTGTGGATTTGACCTTCACAAACTTGATTATTCATAAGGCACATGCTTGCCTCCACCCCACCCCCATTTTCCTTCTCCCATTCCCTTGCATTCCTCACTCTAGGCTTCCAAAGCTTGTGTTTAAAATGGATAGTGTTTTTTTTTCCTTTTGGGTGGGTAAAGCCTCCTTCCTCTGCTGCAGACATGTCCTCTTTGCCATGTGGCTGCACATTCTGCTGTGTAATGGCTGCTGATTGGTCAGGTTCTCTCTTTGCCTCATCTCAAGATAGCTGCCAGACATAGCTAGAACACCAGAACTCTGTTCTTTCACAGAGTTCTATTTATTCACCAAAATATTTGTGTCCCACCTTATATCAAGTATTTCAGGCTAGTGTTCAATAAAATCAATTCAAGCATTTTAAAACAATTTTAAAAAGTGAAACAGTAAAAATTAATTTAAAGTCTGAAAAGAAATCAACTAATCTAACACAGTGGTTCTTAACCTATTCTTGACCAAGGACACCCTGTAAATATAAATTGATGCTGGGGACCCTCCAAGACTAAGTTCAGCATTTAAACATTTAAATTTCAATTTAAAAATTTAAATATTTATTATTTTGTGCAAGCCTTCTGGAGACTAGGAGCAGTCGCGGAGGGACAGGGGTTGATGGGGACAGTTTGCCCCAGGTGGCAATTTTTTGGGGGGTATCCCAGCTTGTAGCCAAGCCCCCATGCACTATAGCCACGCCTCCACACACTGTAGCACCACCCCCTACGCCATGGCCCTGCCTCCGCCCTCCTGCACTCCACGTACTTCAAGCTCCGCCACTGACAAGGAGTCAAATCTCACTCAGACATTGGGTGATCTTGGGCAAGTCACATTCTCTCAGCCTCAGAAGAAAGCAAAGACGAACCCCCTCTGAACAAATCTTGCCAATAAAACCTTGTTCACCTTAGGGTTGTCATAGGTCAGAAGTGCCTTGAAAGCACATGAGAACAAAGTGCCACTGACAGGTGGAGGTTCTTTCTAGCCATCATGTCTCCCCTCTTTGAAAACTGATTTATGGCAACCCTAAGGTTGGAGGTTTTCTTGGCAAGATTTGTACCTTTGCCTTTCTCTGAGGCTGAGAGAATGTAACTTGCTGAGGTTACTCAGTGAGTTTCCATGGCTGAGTGGGAATTCAAACTCTGGTCTCCAGAGTCATAGTTCGGGTGCACATGCATGCCTGCTGCCACGTCCCTTTTGTCAGGGACGTGGCAGTGGGATGAGATGGGGTGGTGCATGGGTGCCGAAACTGCTCACTCATTTGCAAACAAGGGAGCAATTTGGGAACACACATATACCTAATGTGTCCCTTGGTGCCTACATCCCCTGCTGCCACATCCCTGATGAAAGGGACATGGTGGGAGGCGTGTGTGCGCACCCAAAAGAGGGAGCAGTTTCGGCATCTTCGCACACACACCTTGCTGGCGTATCCTTGTTGCTGCTGCTGCTGTTGGTGTCCCGTGAGGGCTCTGTAGACCCCAGGTTAAGAACCACTGATCCAACAAATCAAAAGCCGTTAAACCAATTAAAACTATGTCTGCGTAGACATGGAATAAAATACAATCAGAATACAATCAGACGCCAAAGGTTTTGAATAAAAAGGCATCTTTTAATTTGTTGCCAAAATGAAGCCAACATTGGTCCCTAAGTAGAGAGCTTAGATAGCCACACCACAGAAACCTGTTGTAATTTGTAGCTACACCACTCTGTTCAGACTAGATGGACAAATAGTGTGATAGACAAGTGATTGTTATAAATATGGGGAAGTGTGGAGCAATGGAGACACACCCTTCTGTGAATATCAGCAGAGAACAGAAAATGTGCTTATTGCAGGTAACATTAGATCAGGTTGTGACCTCTCCCATTGTTGCTCATCTTTGTGATGCACTCTCACCCCAGGTTTTTAAGTGGCACTGCAACTGGTTTCTGTACGTTGTCATTGTGGCATATGTGATTCAGGCATGACTTGCATTCTGGTAGCGGTTTATGAAATGTATGTGAAGAACAATGAAAACAAGAAACTGCTGGAGATCTTGAACATAGTCAAATAGTCTGACCTTCAGCTTTCTTTGAGGAAAAGAATGACAAAGGATTATAGAACTTTAATATCTATTAAAGGGGAATTATATTGGGCCATTTCCACACTACATTATTATAGCACAATTATTCCACTTTCGAGGTCCTAGGGAATCCTGGAGTTAGCAATTTAGGGAGGGCCATTCAGCATTCTCAACCAGAAAGCTCTTTGGCCCCAGGAAACTACAAACCCCAGAATTCCACAGGATGTTGGAAGTGGAATAATAGCACTATAACAGTGTAGAGTGGAAATGGCCTACATTTACACACATCATATGTTAGCATAAAAAGGCATAAAGGAATCCTATAGCACCTTTGAAACTATATCTAAATAGAAATTTGTAGGATATGCTTCTGTGGACTCCAGTCTACTTCATCACATTGTAACATGAGTCAGTGTGGCTTCTAATCTGAATCTGTGTTCTTGATTAAATGATATATGACCCTTCATCTCCACTGAGTGTCCAATAGCTAGGACTGGGCATGCAACTGTTACTCAAAAAATGCATTGGCCAAGGGAGTTTTGGAATTGGCTATGCTGATGATATCCGTATCTGTGTCTCTCAATCGATGCCAAGGAAGCTGTAGTGAAGAATTGGGTCCCACACTGAGAGAAAGAAAGGAATAAGGGGGAAAAGGAGTAGTCCAAGTCCCAAAAACTGAAGGCAACTTGAAGAATGCTGGGAGTTACAGTCCAATAATATGTGGAGGGCTGCATGATTCCCACTTTTGATTTAATAGTTAGTTCTAACTAGAGTAATCTCATTAAATCAAAGCTTATTTAAGTTCCACTGATTCATTCCAATGGGTCTCCTCTGGTTGGGACCAACAAAAAGATTTAGACCGTAGAAACTTCCTCTTTTTTAGTGTTGTGAGGACTGTGATATTATGGACTTTTATTTTTAAAAAATGTTATGTTAGATAAATTAAAATAAAATATCAATATGTATGTAAGTTATGGTATATGTAATAACGTAAAGGAATGTTGGAAGTGACTGATGGTTGGCTGTGTTGGAGTGTTTTAAAGGAATGTTAAAAAGTCTAGGTGAAGGAGTCATAGGCTATTTCTGCACTAATAGCGCTATGATTCCATTTTCAACATCCTATGGAATCCTGAGGTTGCAGTTTCCCAAAACTACAAACCCCAGGATTCCACGGGATGTTGAAAGTGCAATCATAGCGCTATAACAGTCTAGTGCAGAAATGGCCATAGAAGGAGAATAAGGCTCAGAAACAGAGATGAGTTAAAATCAGGTCAGTTAATTAGGATTAAGAGTTGGAGACTGTGAAGTAAGAGTCTATCAAAACAAGGAATATGAGAGGGAGAGATGGGTTAGACTTAGGATCAGTCAGGTTCCAGATGTTTTAAATAAGCAGTTTTGAACTGTATGTCAAACTTCTGTTTAATATATTGTTTTTGTATTGTATTGTCTACTTGTGCCTTTGAGAACACTGTTGTAGTGTGCCTTCAAGACATTTCCTAAGGTGAACCTATCACAGGCTTTTCTGGGGCTGAGAATGTGTGGCTTGGCTAAGGTCATCCCGTGGGGTTTCCATGGCCAAATGGGGATTCAAACCCTGGTCTCCAGGATTAGAGTCTAATGCTCAAGCCATGACACCACACTGGTTCTTCAGAACACTATAGAAGGGTTATTGGAATGGTTGAGTTCAGACACACAGACAACAGCTGTGGTATCAGCTGTTATTCATGTGGGATGGGGGTGCTGCCCAGAAGTGAGATGAGACAAACAACATCTTGCACAGGAAATAGAAGAACATCTAGAAGGTCTCCACATTTGACACCGTAGCAGTGGAACAGAACTTCACAATTGGTAGCAGTGGTGAGGACAAGCAGAAACCCTCGTAGGGACACAGAAATCTAAAGAAAAATACATACACATATATATCTCAAATGCATTTAACTCTCAAGAGTTTTCCCTTGGCTTGTACTAGTTAGGAGTTCATTAGCCTCACTGATTAGATTTGGGTATGCTTATTCACTTTAGGTATAATCTTTCCTGATTCATAAAGGTTTTGGCATGTTTCTTCTAATGCAATTAGTAAGAAGGTAGCCACACTCATAACATATTAAGTGACAGTAGGCAGAGTCATATCAGGGCAAAGAGATTTAAAAGTTGACTAGCCTAACAGGAAGGGAGATGCCACACTGTTTTTCCTCCCATTATTTTTTTCAATACCAAACCAGATTTACTGTCTACCAGCTCACCGCATGTCCACACTAAGCCTATGAAATAAGAGGGCAGGATTCATGTAAGGGCTGGAATTCTGTTGTTGAGTTCTAATGATGTTCTGTAGGTGGTGCTATCTCCCTTGGGTGCTCAGTTGACTATTTCATTTAATTTTCAGCCACTCTGCTTTTGCTCTTCACTTTTATGCATGGTTTTGCAAAGCCACATGAGTCTTCACCTCTCTCTTTAATTTGCTTTATGGCTTTACAACAAATTCTTTTCTTTTTTGGCCATTTCTGAACTGTTATAGTACTATTATTCCACTTTCAACATCCTATGGAATCCTGGGGTTTGCAGTTTAGACCCCTTCCTAAACTGCAAACCCCAGGATTCCATAGGATGTTGAAAGTGGAATAATAGCACTATAACAGTGTAGTGTGGAAATGGTCTTTATTTTCTTCCTCCATCCATTTCCTTCATTTTATATAAGGGACAGTGCGTGGTCCAGGCATCCACCTGCAATGCCAATGCCTTCATGGAAAGACAGGGTATTATTAACTCAAAAAGGGAGACTGAGGAGCATCACTTCTGGGATTTTTGTATACTGCTACTAATGCAGAGACACCAGTTGTAGATTAAAGGAATTTTAACAAAAGACAATTTTTACAGGCTGGAGAGAAATCAGACTATATGTACTTATATAATGTATGTTATATACACAACAATATACTTTAACATCTGGGTAAAAATCTGGAATTTTTAAATAAACATTTGTGGGCTTTTTTTTTTTAAATTAAAAATATACCAAAAAAGAGAGTGTTATTGGAGGAAGTCACAAACACAGGCAAGATTCAAGCAGTCTCACAACTATACAAGGCTAACTGAAGGAAAAGAAGAAAAAAATTGGATGGGGGGAGTTAGGATGAAGTTGGTGATATTTACAAATCTTGAAGAGAAGAAAGTCATGGTGAAATGCTGAAACATGACAGTTTGAGGATAGTTTAGAAGTGAGGAGCAAACAGCGGAGTGACACGCTGTTACTGCGGTCCAGGCCTACCTGGAGATAGCACTCGATATCACTTTGATATCAAACCATTTGGCTTTCCTCTGCCACTCCGCTCCATGTGTTTGCGAGACCTCCGGACAAGCTCGTAAATAGGCACGGCCAATAATTGCTGGACATTCCATTCTCCACCAAGGCAGGCCAGACAGAGCCAGTTTGTCACTTCAGGGACCTCTCCGGCAACCACCTCACTGAATACGCGTGATACTAACAAAGGCTCCCTGCCCTGAGCAGGCAACCTGACAAAGCTGTACTAAGCGCTCCGCATTTGCATACTGGCTACACTATTGTCAATTTGGCTCTAAGTCAATCATGCTAAAACTTGACCTTTCCAAGGCTTTGTCCTGCTCCTAAAATGTATTGTTCTCACCGAGTAAGGTATGGCCTGCAGTCACAATTTACCCTATAAAAACCCCTGATTCCAGGACCCTCCTTGGATCGCTCTGGACTTCCATCCCACCTTGCTGCTGCTTTGTTTGGTGAGCCGTCCCCTCAGTCCCACGTACTGAGACTCCATACCAACGAACTCAATCTTCAAACCTCTCCAGGACTACGAGACAGGTGGACCTTTCTGCACTACACTATTATAGTGCTATTATTCCACTTTCAACATCCTGTGGAATCCTGGGACTTGCAGTTTCAGGAGGGGCATTTAGAATTCTTGCCCAGAGAGCTCTTTGACCTCAGTAAACTACAAACCCCAGAATTCCACAAGATGATGAAAGTGGAATAATAGCACTATAACAGTGCAATGCGGAGAGGCCGAGGTGTCGTATCACCCATTTCCCTCTAAAAATCCCTATTTCTGATTCTTTAGTTAGCTGTGTGACTGTGGTGTCTTTAATATTTGTCGGTACTTAATAAAACATCATTTTTATTACTTTAAACCATCTGACTGCTTGATTGACCTGACCCCATAGACGCTGGGTTGCAAGATCCTGCTAAGTTACCCTGCCTCTCGTTAGCTTTAGTGAGTGCTCCAGGTAATTTTCCCCAGGGTGTTGTTGTTGTTGTTTGGTTATTTGAGTGCCCCTCCCGGGATCCCCAGAGATCAGGGTAACAACGCCTACATACATCCAAGGTGCTATGGATTGCTGGGCTTGGAGCCAGAGTTTAAATCCCCTTTTCTGCTCTGAAGGGGAAGGTGTTAATGGCTCACTGGCTGAGCAAACAAAGGGGTCTGAAGCTGGCTAATGGTCTCAGCATTAGGTGACAAAGCACTGATGGGAGTCATCTTAGATTCCTAACGACTGGGCAGGTAAGGAAACAAAAGAGGAAATTAAGCAGAAAGGAGGCTACAGGATGTTGGTCATTGTTGCTTTGTCTGGAAGTTTCATTGGCTATTGTTTTCTAGGACTGGGCTATTGAGAGATAATCTTAAACTCATTTGGTCAAGTTCTCTGACTAATCCTCAGTGAACATGACATGGCCATGACTGGAGGTCCCTTCTGATCTACAGTAGCCCCTCCACATTCATGAGGGTTTGTGGCACAGAACCCTTGCAAAAGTGAAAAAAAAATGCAAATAACTCGCTCCCATTCTCCTCTGGAGCTTCTCTCCTTGTATTCCTTTGCCTCTGGCCCAGCATTGGAGAGGGGAGAAAAAAGACAACCTAAAAGGCTTACCAATACTTCTCCCTCAGACAGAGATTGAAGGGAGTTTTGGATTTCTACTTACTTCCAGCAGCTGTCTTGAGAAAGGAGCACCTGACCAATCACTAGCCAATGCACAGCAGAATGTGCAATGACATGGCAGAGAGGCCACACCTTCAGCAGTGGGAAGGGGGCTTTGCTCATCCAAAAGGAAAGAAAAATCCATTTTAAATGCAAGCCTCAAAAACCCAGGGTGAGGAATGCAAGGGATGGGAGGAGGAAAATTGGTGGTGGAGGCAAATGTGTACCTCAAGAATAATTACATTTGTGAAGGTCAAACCCACAAATGTGGAGAGAGGACTGTACTTTTGCATGTGCCCAGCTAGTCCTCTTTGCCAGCATGGTTTTTCAGCCATAAATATATGATTTATGTTTTGTGCCAATTAAATAATGTCCATTGCCAATCATATCATGGAGTGGAGGTTATGGCATGGTAACCAAATAGGAAGGAGGAGGAAGAGGAAAATGTAAGGTGAGTGTGTAGCCCTTTGTGGATATGAGGCCTCATTGCAGCAGGACTGACTCAACGCAGGAAGTCATAGTCCTGCGTTTCTAAGATCCGAGTAGGAATATCTCTTGGAAGCCTCTCAGTGATAGGATTGTCAAAAGTCAAATCCGACGCATAGCAATGGTATGGTAGAGATAATTCCCCATTTTGTAGAACGTGTGACTCACTGCACACAATCACAGATTGTTCACACGTAAACATCATTGTACTGTTGTCCCTCTAGTCTACCTTATCATTTATTTATCCATGCATGCATGCATCTTATATGCTGCCTTTCTGCAAAAAAAACTCATCAGTTTTTCCTTTCTAACTAAAAGGCTTTATGCATTGTTCTGCAACATTCCATTTCTTCTTATTCTTCACCTGTACAGCAGTATGATCTATGTATGTTTTTAATTTTTTTCTCAATTTAATGTTTTTAATTTTTTTGTAGGTTTTTATAATTTTATATATTTTCTAATGTTTTTGTTTTAAATGTTTTATTAAAGTTTTAACTTTTCTCAACTCTGTCTTGGGTCCCACTCTGGGGGAAAGGTGACGTATAAATATAATAATATCTACTAAATAAAAGTGAACATTTGTCTGTTTGTGAGTTTGTCTGTTTGTCTGCCTCAGGCAGGCAAAGACCTCATGATTGGCTGTGCTGTGAAGATTCTATGGAATCCTAGGGTTGGCAGTTCAGGGAGGGGGCTTTAGAATTCTCAGCCAGAGAGCACAGGCTGGTTGCTGTGGAGATGAGGGCTACCAGCAAGAAGGAGGGCAGTGTATTCCCTCAGGAAACCAAACTCTGTATGTTAACAGCTCTGAATATAGATTGGATTGGGGAACACAGGGAAAAGTTACAGGTACTGGTCAAGGCAGTTTGGGGAATTAGAGACACAGGAGCTCAAATCTGTATATTTTAACTGCATCTTATTCCTAAGGTAAGGTAAGGTAATGTCTAAGGTATTTCTAACAAGTGTTACCTATGAGAAAATAAAATTCTGGGCAATGTCAGGTAAAAACACTAGTAATATATAAATAGTATGTTTTCTATATCTCTTTTTAGGGCTAGTTCTCCTATAATAGAGGAGAGGAAGGAGAGGGCTTGTTTTCTGCTGCTCCAGAGACCAGGACAAGGAGCAATGGATTCAAGCTGCAGGAAAGGAGATTCCACCTGAACCTCAGGGAGAACTTCCTGACAGTCAGGGCTGTCCGGCAGTGGAATATGCTGCCTTGGAGTGTAGTGGAGTCTCCTTCCTTGGAGGTTTTTAAGCAGAGGCTTGATGGCCATCTGTCGGGATTGCTTTGAGGGTGTTCCTGCATGGCAGGGGGTTGGACTGGATGGCCTGTGTGGTCTCTTCCAACTCTAGATTTCTATGATTTTCTATGATTCTAATATTTGTTTTTTCACACTTATTATTCTGCCTTTAACTTCTGCTCTAGATCTCCCACCCACTGATCTTATTTTCCATAGATGGGCAAAGCAAACCTACTAGCAGCAGTAGAGAGAGAGACAAAGTTGCAGAAACCACTTTATCCTAAATCCTACCTGTGAAAGGAAGAGCTGCATTTCCTTCCTTCTTCCTTGTTCCCATTTTTTAAAAAATTACTCCCTTCCCATTGAAGCCAATCACAGGGAATTCTTGTACGTGAGGACTGGCAAACATTTCTGATATGTGGGAGATGTGTCTGCAATCTGAGAAGGCTTTGGATCCTGAGAAATTGAACTGATCCTGAGAAACTGATCCTGAGAAATTGAATTGCCCATGATGCACTACTGACAGGAAGAATATTTGCTCGTATTTGGTCCCAGGTTGAAAAAATGGCCTTCCTGACATCCTGGTGGGAAGAATAATAGATAAGCAAAAATCTTGCATAATTTTTCCTAGTATTCGAACATTCCAAAGTGTTGTGGAAAAATTATTCATTGTAGAAAAATGAGAGGTGGCGGGGTGTGCACAGAAATCTGTTTTCTGCATAGAAAACAGGTCTCCTGCACAGAAAATGGTTTTCTGCATGAAAAATACTGTTTCCTGCACAGGGGACCTTTTTTTTCTTTGTAGAAAACAAGATTTTTGCTCAAAAACTGAAGTGTTATTCTATGCAGAATAATTCCTCTGAAATACTTTGGAATGTTTGAATACAAGGAAAGTACCTAGGAAAAATATTCATTTTCTCCTGCAGCAAGGAGAAAATTATCATAGTGATTTGTCCCTACCCATAAGGACAAAAAGTAGGAGATTTATATCCATAAGATGTGCCCCCACCCCACTGCCTACCTTTGCCTCTACTGACATTGATGGGCTGACATGGGAGAAGCAACAGTTGCAGAGGTTTCAGTGGGGATGAAGTGGGAGCATCTGAATCAGACTTCTCGCTCCACCCTTGAAAGGAGATGTATGAACTATTTGGTGAGTTTTGGGACGCCTTCTTAGGGACCACGGGATTCAGCTAAAAGAGGTGTATTTTTAATACACATTGAGTTTTTTGGGGGGATGGAGGTATTACAGAGAGCTGTACTATAGCGGTGAGTAACATGCTAAGCTTTACTTTCTTTTGGACAAAATAACACTGAACAGGACATATAATACCTTTATAATCTCTATTTATTTACAAATATACAAGAGCACAGCAAAAGCAAATGTCCACTACTACAGCAAGCAGCAAAATCTGTAACTAGCACTAGATTCTTAGAGAGAGCCCCTGCACCTCCAAACCATTTACCTTCTATCAGCTTGCAGCTCCAAAATTCTCTTTCTCTACCCAATTCACTATCAATGCATTGTATGTTATCTCCAGACTTTGTTTGCTTCTTCTCACTTGCTTGAAAGGCATTCCCATTCCCAGCTGTGAGGGGGATTGCATTTCAATGGCTGGAAAGAGGTTCAGAATAATATCTCTCGTCAGCGGGCTCCTATCAGTGAAACATGAACTAATCAATCTTATTAACAAACTGTTACCCTAACACATGTATCCTCAGCACTATATTTTGCAGAACTTCATTATCTCCCATTACTAGTACATCCTTAGCAAAGCACTGATTTCCTTGTTATGTACTTTCATCTATGCCTTGTTTTCATGTTACTGGTTACACCCTCTATGCACATATTAAATAGTAAATGAGTATATGCACTTCTGTCAACATTATTAACTTTAACTATAATTTTGTAGATCACAGAGATATCGTGTATGTTTTCATAGTCTACTCCTGTCTTCTGCAACATAATGGACATTGTATTCCACCCAAGCCTATCAAAAGTTTTTTTTCCCCAAGGTCAACACCTGCTATATAAAGGTATCTTCCAGCCTCCTCTCTGTCAATTTTTGGAGCACAAACATTCCTTATTTCAGGGCTTTCCAAATGGTGTGCCGTGACACATTAGTGTGTTGCCTGAAGTGTGTAGGTGTGTCACCTACAATCTTGGAAATGCACGTTATTATTTATTAATTATATATTTTTAAAAATATATGAAAGGTTTTAATGAGCTATGTTGTGTCCTCATACATTTTGTTATTACAATTTATGTATACATCTGTATCTCTTATAAAGCCTTAGCTTAACCTCCAATTTGCTAGTAAAACTGAAATTACTGTGTCGCGAAATGATGCATGTCTAAAAAGTGTGTCACCAACATGAAAAGTTTGGAAATCTCTGCCTTATTTGATTCCTCTTCATTTCATAAACCTATTGAACCGCTCATTTAATCTTATTCCATTCTTGCTCTTAATGAATTTTTTCAATAGCATTTGTGAATGCAGTCCCATGCTCCCACCCCCAAACCTTGCAGTAGTATACTGTCTACATTTGACTGTGTTTCCCAATTGGGGTGGGGGACTACTTTTATGAATAATCATGGGCCCAAATTCACTGAGCATCTTGCAACTCTTCCATGCTTCTTTGATTTGTTTAAATAGACTAATTTGAAGTCATTTTATGCTTAGTGTAAAAGCCAGCAAATACTTTTCTATTCTTACTAGGCATTTCTTATCTCTGTCTAAGTGTGATCTCAGGAGTGTTTTCCTTTTTTTTCAACTTCTTCCAAGGAGGTCCAGTAGATCACAAAACAGATTGGTAGTAATGGAACAGTCAATAAGAGTCAGATAATTTCTGGAGGAATATTCTGCCAATAGATAATGAGCTCTGAGATCTATGGAATGAACATCCATTTTTGAGGCAGCAATACCTCTGAGTGCCAGTTACAGGGGGAAGAATATTAGCAGATGTCCACCAAAGATCATAAAGCTTGGTTTGCAAAAAATATATATCTATATACAACCTGTATTCTAATGTATATGTCATCTAAGCCCTACTAAGTGCAAGAAATGGAATGTCTATTAATTTACGCAGCAAGACTGCCTGTTGATGCTGTAGCTGGAGAGCAGCCACAACTGAGAGCTTTATTTTTTTAATGGTTTGTTCCCAGTTATATCATTTTCATTGTCCAGTGTTTCAACATCTCCCACACTGCATAGCATGTGGAATATAACTTCCTGTCCCAACACATGTATTCTGTTGTGATGATCTTCTTTGCTTCAGACAGTAGCAGACCTGAGAAAGTAAACAGAAAGATCTTGTAAATTTAAGCTATTCTTTCCTCAATTTTGTTGCTGTACCTACTAGAATGTACTGGAAATGGCTCCTCCTAAGTACTAGAGGAGGTAGGAACTCCTGATGCCACCTTTATCTTTCCTGAGAGCTCTTGCTCCTCATTCTTACTAAAACTAAAGTTAGTATGGCACCAGAATCTGCTACAGACAGATTCTTCTCTCAGTTTTGCATTTCCATACTTCTGGATGATTCTAGATTGAAACTTGGGCCTTTTCCGCACTTTGTTTCTGCAATGGGGCAGAGCGTCCTTCAGCGAGGACGTTTGCACTCGGGGGCGGACTGGGTCCGGATTACTTTCTGTAGTTCCAGACTTCAGCCCGCTCTGGAATGACCAGAAGTGATTGCTCGCTGTGCTAGTGAAAGATCGCTTAAAACAGGTCTTTCAACAGCGCGGCGCGCCCCACTCCGTGGTTGCACTACAGTGTAGATTTGCAGGCTTGCACCAGCATGAGCCTGCAGATCTTCCAGGAGCGGGCTTTAGGCTGGTGAGCTTCACTGGTTGGTGGAGAGCCTCCACCAACGGGAAGGCGCAATTTTCGTCCCCGGAGCAGTGTGTAGTGCAGGCACGCACTGTTCCGGATCAGCATGGATCCTCCGAGGGAGCACGCCAGTCTGGTAAGTAACAGAACAGGGCATTTTCTTCGCCAAGTATGAAAAAGCCCTTGGTAAAGCAGAATCCAAAGTGAATTCTGGAGGAGTATTTCAACATTTTTTCTCAGGGAAAATAAATAGCTTTTCTTTAAGATTCTTCCCCCTTTTTTATTTTTGTTTTTGTTTTTTTGAGGGTTGTGGTAATATTATGCACCATTGCACTTTGTTGTCATTCTTTGCTTTTAGGGGGAAAGTAGGGAATTGGAAGAAGAAAGAAGGTTGTTTTTACAAAATATTGTTTAATATGTGATGAAATGCCGAACCCACCTAATAAAACACCTTTTCCTTGAGAGAGAAGACAGAACATATAGCCAGGGCCCAAATGATGGAAAGAGGGTTAATTTGCATAATTTTACAACTAAGTAATGCAAGAATGATTTGCTAGCCATTGCTCTTCACTTGCTGAGAACCATGTGAGTAGAGAGAAAAGATGGAAAAGATGGGAATTCATTGGGTATTGGAATGTTCTAAAACATTTTTGGCCACTTCACACATGACAATACAAGTGTAACCCTAAATTAGAAAGGGTGTGGTTACATTAATTAGAAACCTGTGGTTTATTTAATTTATTTATACCCTACCTTTCTACCAAAAAAAGCTGTCAAAGTGGCTAACAATACTAAAGTACAGAATTAAAAACAAAATTCCAATTAAATCATAGCAGAAAAGACAAACACTTAAAAACACAATTAAGCAAGCTAGAGCCAGCACCCAAGCAGTTAAACCTTCCTTCAAAACAAAACAAACTTGCATGCCAGAAGACCTGCTTGAATGAAATTGTTGTCACCAGCCCATAGAAAGACAACTGAACAATGACTAATGGAAAGTCCTTGTTCACCTTTGCATTACACATGAAACAGTTTAGGTCAGAAAGATGGTGTGGGGAAAACTTTATACATGTTTTCCATTGTAATCCATCGCAATCATTTACAAAGGTGCAAGACCTGGACCGTTTCACACTACACATTTATAGTGCTATGATTCCACTTTGATTGTCATGGCTGCATCCCATGGAATCTTGGGATTTGTAATTTCGTGGGGGACCAGAGCTCTCTGGTTGAGAATTCCAAACACCTCCCCTAAATTACAAATCCCAGGATTCCGTAAGATGTAGTCATGTCAGTAAAAGTGGAATCATAGTGTTATAATTGTGTAGTGTGGAAGGGTACTTATGATCATTTCTATGAGTAGTTTTTCTGAGTAAGAAGGACGGATGCCAGTATGGAACTGGAAATTAATTATATTAAACCATGTAGACCACAATTATCTTAGTGAATTTACAATGACCTCCTGAAATTCAGTCTTCTTTTGGATTATTTTGTGTTTCAGAGTCCATGGATTCAACTCCCCACACCCCACATTTCTTCTTAAGTGTTATTTAATGACTGAGCAGCCATGTATATTATTTGAATATAGGTACTATGCTTTGCTTGCAAATATTCTGTTTATAACTCAGCCTGATTTCTGATGTGAAGCTGTGAGAAGAACATAGACTAGGACACTATGTTCCTGGAATGGATTCAGAAACAAGTCTAGGACTAGACAGAATTCACAAACCCTAAAGGTTAAGTTTCTTGTAGCCCCTTTTTTATTCCCAAAGTAGAACAATTCCTTCCCCTTCATGTCCTGTTTTCTACATGGTGATCAATGCAATTAAGAAAAAAAAAATCTGTACTTACTGTAAAAAGTGCTCCGATTATCAACATGCCAGCAAGAATACAGCCCAGAACAATCAGGGAAAGACCCCAAGGGGCAAGGTTTACATGTCCTGGAGAGACTGTAGGATGAAGGAGAGACAAAAAGTCAGCAGTCATGTCATGATCATGTTTGTAGGCTAGGGATATAATTCTTTGCTAATGGCAGAGTATTGGATGCAATGACCCTGTAGTCCCTTCCAGTATTAAAATTCTATGATATTATTATTCTAATTTCATTCCTGAAGGAAGCAACAAGTAATTTTATTAATTTTCTTCCTACTGGAAAAGTCTTCAACAACTGCACTGCTTTTGAAAAATATTCGCAGTTTGGGACTTCTTCTACACAAAATTCACAATTTTTAATTCAAAAAAACCCCAGCATTTTTGTGTAGGAAGCAGCATTTTCTGCAAAGAAAATTATATTTCTACACAGAAAATTCTGTTTTCTGCACCAAAAATCCTGTTTGTGAATTTTGTGCAGAATAAGTCCCAAACTACAGAGATGCTCATCAGTCCAGAATTTCCTTTATCAGGATTTTTAATATTTTCCAAATTCTTTTCAACAATCTTTCCATCCCTATTCTAGGCTTCTAAGTATGGACAGGAAGAAGTTAGGGTTTCTGACTTTTGATGGTTTAACAAGAGCAATAACAACGACAAAAGATGCTTCCCATATCTGAAATTCAGCTGCTGAACTGAAGAAACATTCCATCTAAACATTAGGAAGAACCTCCTGATGTAAAAGCAGTTAGACAATGGAATATGCTGCCTCAGAGTGTGGCGGAACCTCCTTCTTTGGAGGTTTTAAAACAGAGGCCATCTGTCAGGAGTGCTTCACGTATTCCTTCATGACAGGGGGTTTGACTGGGTGGCCCTTCTGATCTCTTCCAACTCAGTGATTCTATTATTCTAGGAGAGCTTAGTGGAGTGAGGGCAGGATGAGTAGCGAATTTTGTCCAAGTCATGGTAATAATCTCTTGACCCAGTGACTTATGAAAAAAAACTATAACTGAGCCAAAAGAGAACACTCATTCAGATTTTGAGAATTCACTCAAAATAAGTGACAGCTGTGATGAGTTAAATCTCTATCTTCTCCTCAAAGAACCATCGACCTAGAGGTGACCACAAGGGCTGTCTAGTCCAACACCTTGCTGTGCAGGAATCCGCTAGGAAAGCACCCTGAAATGTGGCTACCATCTCTAACAGCTTCTAATCAAGTTTACTTATCACTGGGCTCTTCTAGATGGGGCAAATATCTTAGAATGTGGTGTTATTTGATGTTGTACCTCCTTCTTTCTCCTCCTTTTAAAATAATCAATATTTTGCTTATCATGAAATATTTATGACTGTTTCCCCTGCCTGTTCCGCAATATTCCAGAGAATTTCATTATTTGAATTGTTACAACCAGAACAGGTGTGTCCAATACTTTGCCTCTTTCTTATTGCAGGATGTTTCTTCCTTCCCCTGCTCCTCTTCTCTTCCTCCCATGCCTCTTCTTAATGTTTTGTTTTAATCAATAGACTTATCTGACAGGCTGGGGACCACAGCACTGTCAGAAAATAGAACTTGTTGAAAAGCAGAAACTGTGTACTATACTGTAGAGTGCACAAAGGACTTACGGAGGCTTACTTGGGACTGACCGTGCTCACGTAACTCACAATCTCTCAGCTTGCTTAGCACCTTTTTCCTCCTCTCAGCTCACTTTGCAAGCAGTGAGCGCATGGAGACAAGCCTCCATAGGCAGGAAAAAACCGATGAAAGAGCAGAAGCCCCATTGAATTACTGGAACTTGTCCTCAATTTGGAAGTGTCAAAAGAGTATGTTGTCTGATAACGGGGCATCAAAAGGTGAAGGCTTTTCTATATCTCAAGAGCTTTAGCAATAAAGCAGTACATTCCTGTGCTGGGAAAGAACAGCTCCACTCTGCCTCACTTTCAGGGCTTTTCCACACTTTGGGGAGGAAATGGGGCAGTCCGTTACTCACCGGATTGGCATGCTCCCCCCCCGACGATCCACGATGGTCTGGAGCAGCGTGTGCCCGCACTACACACTCTATGGTGACGAAAATGGCTCACTGGCACGAGCCTGTAGATCTATACTTTATAGAGTGATGGACTGGGGCGCGTCATGCTATTGAAAGTCCTCTTTTAATCGGTCTTTCAATAGCATGGGCGACCACCAGTTCTGGGCGTTCCAGAGCAGGCTGAAGTCCGGACAAATGGTAAATAGTCCGAACTCAGTTCGCCCCCAAATGCGAACATCCCCGCGGGAAGACGCACCGCCCCATTTTAAAAACCAAGTGCGGAAAAGTCCTCACTTTGAGAGGAAGCTACCAGATTGGAATGCGGAGGGGGGCATCACTGTGTATGGGTGATTGATCTCTCTGAGCACAGAACTTCTGTATTGTTTGGAATTACTTATGACACCCAATACTTTTTCCCTGTTTGTTATTTTAATAAAGATCATATTATATTTTTATAAATTCTAACTCAGTAGAGTACTTTGCATTAGTTCTAATCAATTCATAACATGCTACCACAGATCAGAAAATCATTCTGAATAACAACTGAGAAGCTTTACCCTTTATAGACCAAGGAAGTGATTTCAAAGGAAAAGTAGGTTTATATAAGAAGCGGGGGTAGGGTGCTATAGCAGGAAGGAGAAGGAAGCTGCCACCTCCAATATGGGGAAGGAAAGCCAGCCTGCCCCTTCCACAGCTCCCTCTGGCCTATTTTGCTGTAATAGCAGAAATGTTCTTCCCAGCACTCACTGACTGGCGTCCACCATTTTATTTTCCAGAAGTATTCCTTCTGAAACCACATTACACCATTATGTTGCAGCATTCTGAAAGGGCTTGAGGTGAATAGTTGGCTGCTAGTTGTATTATCACTGCAAGTTAAATTTGCTTCCACCACTGAAAATCACCAGAGTATCTGTCCTTTTTGCCTAGAAATGTGATAGTAAAATTGAGAGGACTGCTTTGAATTAGTCCTTCCAGTGGTGGGGTATTCCTCAGCAACCTTATTCCTTGTGTATTACTTTGAAACAAGAAACTGAGTCTCTAATTTTACAATTCAGTGAAAAAAGCACCAGAAAAGTAGAAAGGGGCAGGAATCATGAAATGCCTTTCCTCTGTCTCATCTTTCTCCCAAGTCTCTAGAAATTCCTCACAAGTTGAGATCTACAGCAAGTAGAGGATTTTCAGATGTTATCAACTCAACAATGTACCATCACCTGCTTATTTTGCCTCCATTCAGCATTGCCTCGGCATAGCTTAATAATCCACACGCAGACCTTAAGCTATTGTTGACCCATATAGCACCCCCATACCTACTTTAAAGTCCCACAGCTGTCTCACACAGGCACTTTGAGCTGCACCATGAGCAGGCAAGATCAGAGAAAGTATGGCAACCCTATCATACCTGGATGTACAATGGTGACATCAGTGCTGAGATCCACAGGGCTCCTTCAAAGGTCTCAGCCCTTCTGTAATCATTGTGCCTCCAACAGGAGAACAAAGCATTGCTAGACCTTCTTTGATCCTGCCTCTTCATGTTGCAGCTTGGAAAGTTTGTGTGAGGCAGCTTTAGAACTTTAAAGTAGGTTGGAAGAGGAGGGGGGTTGTCTTTGCACCACAGAGAGAATGGGAATACCAACCTCCACAGCTCCTGAAAAAAAGACACCCACAAGTGTAAGAGACACTTACACCTCTGGCTGTCCCTAACTGAGTTCTGGCCTTTTGTTTCTCAAGGAATTATTCTCTTACCAGTTGTCACTGCTGGTATGGTTGTCGTTGTCTCTGGCCTGGTGGTGGTAGAGGGTGCTTTTGTTCCTGTGGGTAATGAAGCAGAGCCACCAGGAGAAGATGCTGTCGACCCTGGTCGGGAGCCAGAACCAGGGGTGGAAGATGTAGTTGCTCCTGGTAGGGGAGCAGAGCCACTTCCAGTTGACCCTGATGCTCCTGGGAGAGAGGCAGAGCCAGTAGAGGCTGACCCGGTGGTCCCCCCAAGTGATCCTGATGTTCCTGGGAGGGAGGCAGAGCCAGTAGAGGCTGATCCTGTGGTCTCCCCAAGTGACCCTGATGCTCCTGGGAGGGAGGCAGAGCCAGTAGAGGCTGAGCCTGTGGTCCCCCCAAGTGACCCTGATGCTCCTGGGAGGGAGGCAGAGCCAGTAGAGGCTGATCCTGTGGTCCCCCCAAGTGACCCTGATGCTCCTGGGAGGGAGGCAGAGCCAGTAGAGGCTGATCCTGTGGTTCCCCCAAGTGATCCTGATGCTCCTGGGAGGGAGGCAGAGCCAGTAGAGGCTGATCCTGTGGTCCCCCCAAGTGACCCTGATGCTCCTGGGAGGGAGGCAGAGCCAGTAGAGGCTGAGCCTGTGGTCCCCCCTAGTGATCCTGATGTTCCTGGAAGGGATACAGAGCCAGTAGAGGCTGAGCCTGTGGTCCCTCCGAGTGACCCTGATGCTCCTGGGAGGGAGGCAGAGTCAGAAGAGGTTAAACCTGCAGTCCCTGATGGGGTGCTACCTCCAAGTGATCCTGATACTCCTGGGAGAGAAGCAGAGCCAGTAGAGGCTGAACCCGTGGTCCCTCCAAGTGACCCTGATGCTCCAGGAAGGGAGGCAGAGCCAGTAGAGGCTGAACCTGTGGTCCCTCCGAGTGACCCTGATGTTCCTGGGAGGGAGGCAGAGCCAGAAGGAGTTAAACCTGTGGTTCCTGATGGGAAGCTACTTACAAGTGACTCTAATGCTCCTGAGAGGGAGGTGGAGCCAGTAGAGGCTGAGCCTGTGGTCCCTCCAAGTGACCCTGATGCTCCTGGGAGGGAGGCGGAGCCAGAAGAGGTTAAGCCTGCAGTCCCTGATGGGGCACTACCTTCAAGTGATCCTGATACCCCTGAGAGAGAAGCAGAGCCAGTAGAGGCTGAGCCTGTGGTCCCTCCAAGTGACCCTGATGCTCCTGGGAGGGAAGCGGAGCCGGAAGAGGTTAAGCCTGCAGTCCCTGATGGGGCACTACCTTCAAGTGATCCTGATACCCCCGAGAGAGAAGCAGAGCCAGTAGAGGCTGAGCCTGTGGTCCCTCCAAGTGACCCTGATGCTCCTGGGAGGGAGGCGGAGCCAGAAGAGGTTAAGCCTGCAGTCCCTGATGGGGCACTACCTTCAAGTGATCCTGATACCCCTGAGAGAGAAGCAGAGCCAGTAGAGGCTGAGCCTGTGGTCCCTCCAAGTGACCCTGATGCTCCTGGGAGGGAAGCGGAGCCGGAAGAGGTTAAGCCTGCAGTCCCTGATGGGGCACTACCTTCAAGTGATCCTGATACCCCTGAGAGAGAAGCAGAGCCAGTAGAGGCTGAGCCTGTGGTCCCTCCAAGTGACCCTGATGCTCCTGGGAGGGAGGCGGAGCCAGAAGAGGTTAAGCCTGCAGTCCCTGATGGGGCACTACCTTCAAGTGATCCTGATACCCCTGAGAGAGAAGCAGAGCCAGTAGAGGCTGAGCCTGTGGTCCCTCCAAGTGACCCTGATGCTCCTGGGAGGGAGGCGGAGCCGGAAGAGGTTAAGCCTGTGGTCCCAGATGAAAGGGAGGCAGAGCCATCCGAGAGTGATGCTGAGAGGTCTGAGGGAGTTGGCAGTAATAAGGAGAGGGCATCAGTCAGGACTCCTGATTGTGCAGCTGTTGAGAAAATATGACAATAAATACTTGTGATCTAGGTATTGGGTTGCCAGGTTGTGAACATCCCAGGCACTGGACTTTTAGAACCAAAACCTGAGGTCCTGGGGTGGCCCTGGGTAGTGTCACAGGAGGCCAGCCCTGGTGGACATCATTAAGCATGATACATTAAACACCAGTCACACAAAAAAAGAAAATTAGCAGAATATATAATCAGTTTGCACATCACACACCACATTCAAGGTGGCACCCTTGCCCTGAGATTCCTCCTCTCACCCTGAAGCCTGGAGGAGTGGGCCCAGGCCCTGAAATCTGGGACCCCATCTAGGCTCAGTAGCTATGAAGTTATCCTATACACATTTTTCCATCTGTTTAGAAGTTCTTGGTTAAAACAGGCCTTCTTTCAAAACTGTGCTCTTCAGATTCACCACTATGCTCCAGTTTGTGGATACGGCATGTTCCATTTTATTCTAAATCTCAGAAATTCTGCTGTTACAAAGGTCCCTGGATCATCATCTCCACCCTGCCCACAAGTCTGAGATGCCCTCCAGGTCTGGAATTAAGCCTCAGGTGATATTTACATAACCATAAAGCAGCCATATCTTAATACAGTTCTGCATATAGTAGCTGATGTTGTATAGTGACCATTATGTGCCAGGGACCAATAACATATTTTTGCCCTATTATTAATGCATTCACATAGTTTATTGGAAACTTGCTCTGTACTAGCAGGCTGTGACTTGATGACCAGCACTGGTCCATAGACTATCATTTTGAGTAGCACTGCCTTAAAAGATGAGATTAACTGACAACTTTCCTATTTAATTAGCTCAGGCAAGCCTGGAATCTGCTAACTTTGGTGCAGAGAGAGATTGGGAACAGACCAGCTTCTCCACTGCCCTACCAGAGCTTGGGAAAGCTACTTTTTGGGTGATATCCATCACACCACTTCCAACACTTTAGACACGCTTGGGTGTTAGCAAATTTTAAATCATCATCTGTTGATAGAAATGAAGGGTGAGTCAGCCAGGACAAACAAGCAATCAAAAAAAAAAAAAAAGGTAAGTGAGCTGGTTTAATGTGTGTGACAAGTTGGTCTAATTCTTTTTTGTACCAACAAGTTGATCTGTTTGGGGATTAATAAGCTGATCCTTGGCTTGTAGCAGGCTGACATATTTTTCAAGCAAGTGAAAAAAATGTATATAGGCAGCTAACTACTGGGAGTGGAGCTTTGAATTAACTATTCTATTCTATTCTATTCTATTCTATTCATATTCCACTTTTCTCCCAAATGGGATTTAAAGCTGCTTAGGGTATAAACTATATCAGAGCCATTATACGAATATGAAGTGCAAAAGTTTTTTAAAAAGCATTAAATAGTACATCTGCATTTGCCAGGGTTAGGGGCACAGGACCCCCATGAATGTAGAAAAATCGTGAATAACTCTAGGCCCTCCCAAACAATTTTTAACACACAAAAAAGTATGATCACCATATTCAACCCACCATGGATTCCTTTGAGGCATTAGGGTTCCTTCACAAGGCAGAAGTGGCTGGCTGGTGGGGCTTACTGCTGCCCCACTGCTGCCCCACACCATTTTTAATAGGGACTTACAAGCCTTGTTCACAATTTCTCAGTCTCACAAGGCTTGCAGTCCCTATTAAAAATGACATAGGAAGGCAGCAGAAGTGACAGCAAATAATCTGTGCATAATCAAATCTGCAAAAGTGAAACCTGCAAATGTGGAGGGCTGACTGTAAAATGCTATTTTTAAATCATTAAAATTTTAACTAATTAAACACTTAAAATACACAATGTACGTTAAAGCAGCACACCCAGTTACATATCACTCCACCCTGGCCAACCAAAGTTGAAAACCTGTTTAAACAAGAATGTCTTTGCTTGCTGGTGAAAAGATGACAGATGGGGGACAGACCAAGCCTCCTTCAGAAGGGAGTTCCAAAGCCTAGGAGAAGGCTCTTTCCTGTGCCCCCCCAATTGAGCCTGGGAGGGTAGAGGGGTGCAGGAAAAGCCCTACTGTGAAGGGAAGAGCAAGGCAAGCCTGGCTGAAGGCAGCCAACTGCAGCCCAGGGAATGTTCTGCAGAGGAGCCTATGGTGGGAAAAATGTTACAAAACTGAGGCTTGTCTCTGTCAGAAGGCAGAGAGGGACAAGCTGACACAGAGCTAAGGGACAGATTTCACAGAGAGAGGAACAGTTCAAACAGAGATAGGAGAATCAGACAGAGAAAAGGACTGACTGTGGTGTTGGGGAACTGTAAAAGTGTTAGTATTTCAGGAGGTAAGTGTATTACTGTCTTGTGTCTTAATAAATGTACACTTATTTGTTTTCACCACTGTTTCTGTCTGTTCATATTAAGTTGGGAGGAAGGCCTGGTAACACTTATCACAGTGAACCCACAAAAAAGAAAAAAAAATGCAGCCACTGGTCCAAGTATCCAATCCAGGGAGGGATTAAGGTGGACAGAAGAGAGAGAGCGCGCAAGGTGAGTAACAGGTCCCCAAGGTTGGAACTTTGGGGCCAGCCTGGCAAGGGGATCTGTTATACCTACTTTTTTTTTTAAAGTTTACAAGCTCAGGTTCATAGATAGAAAGTGCCTGGTTCAGTACTGGCAATTCCATCTGAATTATTGGGTTGCAGATGATGGGTGATCCCCCTGCCTGAGCTGTGTTTCCAAGTAAGAAGCTTTTGAAGTTTTTGAACTTTGAAAGTTCTGAAATGTTCCTGGGCCTGAAAATGGTCTAAGAGATCCGTGTTCCTGACAATAGCCGGCCCCTCTCGAAACTGCAAACCTCAGGATTCCATAGGATGTTGAAAATGGGATCATAGCGCTATAACAGTCTAGTGCGGAAATGGCCAATCTCTTTATCCCCACTTTGAAAGGTCAGAAATGGAATGAAGGGATATTTCATTTAGATGGGTGTGACAAACCTGGAGGGAGGGCTTGACAACAGAGCCTCCTTAGAGACCGAGAGTGTTGAAATGTGATTGACTGGCGAAATGGAACCTTGGATAGCCCAGGGGAGGGGCTGATGGAAAGAGTGGAATAATGGAATTTAATGGACAGTGAGGGGATTGAAGTCCAGTTGGGGAATTTGGGATTTAGGCTAGAGTTGAAGAAAGAGTTGAAGAGAGTGTCGGTGTAGAAAGAGAGAGACAGAGGGGTGTTGCGCCTAATTACAAAATAAGTTTTACCTTGACAGTGTGTTTAATAAAGTTTTGTTTATATGTTTCTATAAAAGAGGTTTCAAGAGAGTGTCATTTCTCTGGACGGGATTATACACGCTACCATTATTATCATTAGTACCGTTATTACTATTTGTGCCAATAGTAGCACATTCATTGGCCATTTCTGCACTAGACTGTTACAGTGCTATTGTTCCACTTTCAACATCCTATGGAATCCTGGGGTTTGCAGTTTAGGGACAGGCCTTTGAGGCCCCTTTAAACTGCAAACCCCAGGATTCCATAGGATGTTGAAAGTGGAATAGTAGCACTATAACAGTCTAGTGTGGAAATGGCCATTGAAGAGATGCTTGTCCTCGTACAGTAGAGTCCCAGTTATCTGACGCTCGGTAATCCGACACTCCGGATTAACAGACATCGCGATGGCCTGGGGGCGTGGCTGTGGGCATTTCCACACCCCCAGACACACTCCGACACGCCCCCAGGCCCACCCCGACACACCCCCGACACACCCCCAAAATGGCGGCCGCCACGGGAGCCCGGGTAATCCGACCTTTTCAGTTATCCGACGCTGCGGCCGCCCGTTTGCGTCAGATAACTGGGACTCTACTGTATCTGAAAAGGGGCAGATTTAAGGGAAGCAAGTTGGAGGGAGATAACCTTGGAAGGAGAAGCCAAGTGGGGACAAGAGTGAGGAGGGTGCTGCATTCTCAGGAAGGGAGAATGGAAGCAGACCTGTTTGTCATAGCCCTGGCTTGATCAAGAGATCTCCCTGGCTGTTCAGACCTGAACACAAAGAGGTGTCAGGCTGGGCAGGACTCGAGTGCTTCACAGTGAGCCTCGGTGACCATAATAAGGACGTTCACTAAAGGGGCCTTGTTGAAACATGCATGGATGTGCACACACATAAGCACACAATCCACAGGACTGGATTCAGAATATGCATGAACCTGATCTTGATAGACAGTGAATACCTATCCTGGGCTATTCTAGATAATTCAGACTATCTAATCCAGTGATTTCTGTGGTGACAGAAGAAAGCATAAGAAGAACTAAAGCCCTGTTTGGTCCAGCATTCTGTTCATACAGTGGCCAACCAGATACGCGTGGGCAACTTTCCTCCAAACGTCTCCTTTTGGAGGAAAGGCAGGATATCAGTGTACGTGAGTAAGCAATATATTACATGATTATTGAATAAGTTTTGTGCATCCATCCAGGTTTCCATCCTGGAAGATGCCTCAGCTGTCCCCCTTTAGTTGTGTTATTGCATACAGTAGAACACGAGTGCAATAGGACCCTCTTACTTGTACTCCCTAGCAGTTTATAATATACAGAGATGAAATGGGTGGATTGATCCTTCCTGAATCTGTCCATTCCATTGTGAAAGCCATCCAAGTCAGCAATCATGTGTGGTCACAAGAATCACTGCCACTTACAGTCATAACTGAACGGCTTCCATTATACAGCGGTTATAGATCTGTATACTTCACTTTAGGATTATAAACCCTTCAGTATGCTAGGAGGAATAAATTGAAATAGTTTTCTCTCCTCTAAGGGGAGGGGAAGGATATTTCTCCTCAGTATTCTCCCCATACTGACCATCCCAAAGGGTTGTACAGGAATTCTTTTGCAAACAAAATCATGTGGGTTTTGTGCAAAATCCTACCACTGCCTGTCCCCCCCCCAGAACTGGTGTTTTCTGTACAGGAAACCTGTTATCCTTGCAGAAAACAAGGTTTTTAGCACAACCTCTTACCTCATTTTCTTTCACTGTAGAACAATTCCTGTACAACACTCCAGGATGCTGGATACCAAGAGAATACTGTGGAAATTTCTTGCTGTTATGTTTCCCAACAAAACTCATTTTTCAACATAGAAATGAATAATTGCAAATATTCTTTCTGTTTGTATTTAAACTATCTTAGATCAGGACAGCAAGTATGAATAAAGGCAAGAAATGTTGAGCAAACTAGCTTCTTTGATCGCTCCCCATAATCCTCGCTGAATCAGACAACAAAGACTGATTTAGCATAGTTCAACATTTTGCTGTTACGACAGCTGATCAAATGCTTGTACAATGTGTACAAACAGAAAGTGATTGTGACAGCATCTCCTTGTTTTGACTCCTTAACAATTGATATACAGTTGGCCCTCCACATTCGCTAAGGTTAGGGGCACAGGACCCTCTCAAAAGTGAAAAAATTTGCAAATATCAAAATGTGCATGCCTCTGGGAAGGGGCCTGAGGCACAGGTGATGAGAATGGGCACCCAGGGTCTAAACCAGGTCAGGGAAAGGAGACCGTTGGCATGGTGGTCCTGTACTTCCTCTCTCTTGCCCATCTCCTTCCTTGGGTGTATGAGGGCTTTGGGAGAGGGCTTGTGGAAATGAGAAATCAGGCTTTGAGCTGTCCTTAGCTGGCCAGGCAGTGGCTGGTCAAGGAGGAGGAAGACTGGAGGTGAGTTTTTAAAGAGCTGCGTGACCTGATTGAAGCCGCCAAGAGAGAAGGTTCCCCCGAAAAAGAAGCACTTGAGGTGAAGGGGCAGGGTTAGAGAAACTTGCAAATAATCAAATCTGTGAATGTCAAACCCACAAATGTGGAGGGCTGACTGTACAGCTGAGATGAAAAAACAGTTGCCTCTCTGAAATTTTTGTACCCACACATACTCAAATATACACAACCCCAAAAAGATACACACATATGCACAAACATATAACTAGTAGACACTAACACGATAAGCAGTGAGGTGTAGTGTTTCAAGCACTGGATCATGCAGATTATGGTTAGAATCCCTGCTTGGCTGTGGAAACCCAGTGAGTGACTTTGGGCGAGTCACATCCTTTCAGCCTCAGAGGAGGGCAAGGGCAAACCCCCTCTGAACAAATCTTGCCAAGAAAAGCCTGTGATAGGTTTGCCTTAGGTCTCCATAAGTCAGAAATGACTTGAAGGCATAGAGCAAGAAGTCATTAATACAAAATAATTATATTAGTTTTGTATTAATGACATCTCAGAAAATTCTTTGGTATCGTAGATGTACGTATATTTCTCATTTCTGTTCCTGCAAGGTGAGTCTAACTGAGAATCAACAAGGTTGGAGCCAGTGTGTTTTTACTGTTGCAAAAAGACTCGTACTCCAAGGCTGGCAAGATAAGCATTCACCATCAATCACTCAATGGTCAGAAAATCTTACTGCTTTAACTATGCAAGAATGGGTACTCTATAGAAGCCAACTTCAAGAAAATGTATGCTTGGAAGTACATCCAGCTTATATTAATGAATATGTCTAACTTGCGTTTGTATCCTATGTAACTCACCTTCTCTTTTTCTTTCTCTCCCTTTTAAAATTTTTCTTTAGCTTTACAATTTAAAAAATGACTAGTAGCCATTGATAACCTCCCCCAGCACTCTATCTGCACAAATATAGACAACACTGATTAGCAATTAAGAGTGAATTAAGAGTGAAAGCCTTACCTGTTCCTTGAAAGCATATAGCAACATACAGGAACACAATCCTTAAAAGAAATACTAATGATATCTTGGATTGGCCCATAGTGGGTAAGCAGAAAAGGGAGGACAGGCAACTGTCTTTCCTGTGGCGCTCCAGACCTTCTGGGTTCCTCTAGCTTTATGCAATTTATATATATACACCTGAGCCAAGTGACTCCACATCCACCAACCAGTTCAGGCTGTCATTATAAGACTGGCTGCTGACATACATTTTGCCTGACTGGATCCCTTTCTAGGTGTTCTTGTAAGAAAAAGAAGAAGAAGAAATCCTGGTCCAGTCATTCCACAAGTGAATAGCACAGGAAACTGACACATGCTTCCACCTAAATATTAGGGATAGAGAAAAAGTACTCAAGGTAAACCTAGTGTGAACCTAGGGATTAGGGAAGGACTTAATGGGTACAATTGGAAGAACACAGGAACACCCAAGAACGTGCACAAAAACTGGAGAAACATGACATTTGTTTCTGGATACACCAGATCATGATGTCATGAAGTGCTTTGGAAACACATTTGACCACCATAGGTGGTAGTGGGAAAGAGGAATTTGGAGCTGAGTTCATGGTGTACTTCCCATCTCAGGGCTGCCTTGTATTTCTACACTTCAGTCCTAGGCCAGCATCTTGTTAGTAAGATGTGCGCACAGGAGTGCAGTTTGTGCAGATGTCTGTCCTGTTTTGGATGAAGCACAGAAAGCTATTTTATGCTCTTCTGCTCCTTACCAAAATCTCTCCCTGCTTACAACTAGCTATCAGGCCTTGAGAGGGGCTGCTGTTGCTACTGGTGAAAAGTGGAAAGAAGGGAAGGCAATTCAGACCATGAAGATACAACTGCTTTAGGCTTCTGGGGGAAGGAAAAGAAGAGTAAATTCCATCTATGAGTGCACCTCATTTCCACCTCCCCTTGAGCTGAATCTGGCTAATACTTCATGTTCTTAATTGCCTCCCTCTTCTTTTTCCTCCCCAATGGTAAGCAGCAGCAGCAGTAGTAGCCCCTCCTGGTGCTTGACATCTGCTGGCAGGGGCGGGGAGGGGGGCAGGGGATGCAGAACTGTCTGGGTGAAACTACATTGAGCCTTTCACTGACGACTGGCATCAGAGTGATTTAAGAATGGCTCTGGACTCTTAGGGTTACTGATGCTGAAATCCCCGCTGCTCAGACAGACTACTTCTCCTAGGAGGAACTATTGTCTATAGGCTATTGTGACCTAATGTCACATGCTTCTGATTTTCTTTTCTTCCCTTCCAGCAATATTTGATGTCTGAATGCAATTGACTCTTAGATTGCAGACATTAAGGTCACTGAGAAGCTGCTATACTATCACTGCTGCCCTTACCGAGCCTCTGCGCACTCTGGTTTCTGGCTTTTTATCTGCCAGTGAAATATTCTATGTTGTTGTTGCTAGCTGCTGTCAAGTCAATTTCAACTTACGGCAACCCCATAAATGGGAGATCTCAAATCCACCCTGTCATCAACAGCCCTGCTCATGTCTTGCAAATTCAGGACCGTGGCTTCCTTGATTGAATCTATTCATCTGTAATACAATCTTCCTTTTTTCCTACTGCCCTCTACCTTGCCAAGCATCATTCTCTTTTCTAGTGAATCATGTCTTCTCATGATATGTCCAAAGTATGACTGTCTTAGTTCCGTCATGTTGGCTTCTTGGTAGAGTTCAGGTTTAATTTGCTCCAGGACCCATTTATTTCTCTTTTTGGCAGTACATGGTATTTGTGGAACTCTCCTCCAGCACCACATTTCAAATGATGATTCTTTTCATATATATTTTTTTCACTCTCCAGCTTTCACAAACATACATGGAAAATGAAAATACAATGGCATGGACAATCCTGGCATGGTATTCAAAGATATATCTTTATATTTGAGGATCTTGTCTAGTTTCATCATAGCTGCCCTTACAAGTCCTAATCTTCCAATCTCTTGACTCCAGTCTCTGTTCTGATAAATGACTGAGCCAAGGTATGGAAAATCTTTAATTATTTCAATGCTTTCATCCTCTACTTTGAGGTTATTTAAATTATCCGTTGTCATTATTTTTGTTTTCTTAATGTTAAACTCTAATCTTGCCTTTGCATTTTTGTCCTTGACTTTCTTCAGTAGTCTTTCCAAATCTTTGCTATTTTCTGGCAATAGCATAGTGTCATCAACATAGCTTCAATAGTTGATGTTCCTCCCTCCAATATTCACACATCCTTTCTATGCTTCTAATCCAGCTTTACATATGATATGTTCAGCACACAAGTTAAACACATAGGCTAATAAACTATACCAAATAGAAAATAACACATTATTTTAAAAACTTGCTTAAAGTTAGTGCGGTTAGGGAGCGTAGGCGCTTGTTTGCTGCTCCCCATACTCTCCACCAACCAGGATATGGCGAAGTTCAAGGGTTGCAGCTGATAGAATGTGGGTTAGAGGCAGATGGGAAACTATTATAGCTATGTCTCCCAATGCAAGATTGCAGCCGCCATTTGGTGATTTTTACTCCATTCCTTCCCCTAACCTATCTCAGAGTGGTGTGATGAGGATAAAATTAGGAGCAAAGTATTTTACCTTTTACACTTGAGAATAATCAACATAAATGAGTGGATACATCCATATGTAAATAAGAGCTTATATGCACGTGTACATGTTTCTTGGTGACCTTTTGCATGCCCATCTAGGTCTGTGTCCAGGCGGTACTGCAGTTGCTACCCTACTTAAATTATTGCATGGAGCATTTCTATGAATCATGGCATTGTGAGGAACCTCTGAAAGTCTACTTGCAAAGTGGACTAGTGGACAAAGCCATAAATGCTCATGGGTCAGGTGAATAGCTACTATTTCTTTTTGACGCCTGTCCTGCCCACCTTCATGTGATTTCATAAAACGATGTGTGAAGAAATGGGATCCCCGGAAAAGGACTTTGCTTTACCCTTCTTTTGGTATAAGCTACCCCTTTGACAGAGTGAAGCTACAGGTACTTTTACAGTAGAGCGTTAGCACAGAATTGCTGTGCTATGTGAAATGTAATGCTAGTTTCTCCTAAGAAAGGAAAGGATTTGTACAGATTCTTAATTCTAAGCACATAGCCCAGTGTGGTCTGGAGATCATCAACAGCTGTATTTGTGTGCCAATAGAAATCAATAAGCAAGTATATTTCATTTCAGTTTGTACTGGATTAATATACTATTAAAAAATAAATTCACTTGGGGAGTGAGAATAAAATACTTTGGTAGTACTGTATCCCCTGTATGTTGGGGATCCCAGGAGGGGCGCCCAATTTACCAAAATAAAAACACAAGTTGGGGAAATTAGCTGGAGCACTCTCCCGGCTAAACGAGAGGCAGGGTATCGTTAGCAAAGATCTTTAACCCTATGTATACAGCAGCGGGTCAGAGAGCAGCTGGACAAGGTTTTAAAGTAACAAACAATATTTTATTAACAACAAGAAACACGCAAGACAAGACATAAACTAACTAACTGAGAAATAGAAACGGGGAGCTTGTTCGGGGGAAGGCAATACGACACCTGGTCTTGTAGTCCTGGAGAGAAGCGGGGTTCCAGGGAGGAAAGCTCAGCGGGGCTCACTGAGGGGAGTTTCCTTAGATAACCAGTGGCAAGGTGGGATGGAAGTCCAAAGTAGTCCGAAGACCGTTTGGAAATGAGGGGTTTTTATAGGGGAGTTTGTGTCTACTGGCCATGGCATGCCAGGTGAGGACAAAGGAAATTTAGAGCTGGACAAAGGATTTGGAAAGGTCAAGTTTACGTGATGAGCTTAACGCTCGACGACAATAGTTTGGCCAGTATGTAAATGTCCTGTCTAAAAGGACTGGCTCTGCTGAGAGCCGTGCAGCTATTGTGAGGTTTGCAGTTGGAAGTTCCCTGAAGCTACGAGCAAGGCTTGAGTTGCTGGCCTCAATAGGGTCTGGAATGTGAAACCATTAGTGGCCACGCTCTGTCCGTGCTTGTCCGGAGAACCACGTAAACACGTGGAGTGGAGTGGCTGGAAAAGGGTCCAGCTAAGGCCGAGTTGTTTGATATCAAAATGATATCTGGGGTCCTTACCAACAGTGCCATAGCTGGAGTAACAGTACCTGGTGTTCACTGGGAATATATCAGAGCATGCAGAACATCATCTGGTTATCAGAAATAAAATCAGTTTATACCGGAACAAATCCAAGAATTTCCTGAGACTTTTGCTTCATTTGTTGATCATTGTCTTGAATACATTTTCTGTCCATGGGAATGCTTTGAGACCATCCTATGCAGAATGGCTTATGGGAAAGTAATCGTAACAGAAATAAAGATACATATGATTTTCCCTCAACATTAAATACATAAAACTGCAAATTATAATTGAAAAGAATAGATTCCACCTGGATCATAAGAACAGGGGCTCACACAAAGACAAGGGTCAGTGAGATACTAGTATACAGCACAGATGACCTGCTGATTCTGTATTCAAGAATGGTAACTGTGGATAAACATGATTAAATAGGGATACGTTGGTTATGCGATGAGGCACTCAGAGTGAGCAAGTGTCTAAGAAAGGAAGGTGAAAAGTTCTGTTAAGATATCATCCCTAGAATCGAATTCCCTTGTTAAGTGGTGCCAGTCTGAACTTGTGAGTCAGAATACTGGTATCTTGATGTTTCTGGGACGATGATGGAAAAGTATGATAATTTTCAGACTGCTCAACAATTACATGCCTTCTGTCACTTGTTGGATATGTATATTTTACTATGATTTAATCCTGATTTTTGAAAAGGTTCGATACAAGGATGTGTATGTGTTGTGATGAATTCCAGAAATATGGTGACTTAACATGCTGCATATCCATAAATCACGTGGCCTCTTTCTCTCTATGTTATACACACAGTTCTGAAAGAATCAAACAGCATTTCAAACAAATTTGTTCTAGATCCCAGAAGAGTGCTCATAATCATTTAAACCATATATGTATTAGAGTGACACCCAATGTTAATATATAAGAAGTATTATTTTAAAGTAATTAATATAATATTAGTGTTACAATTAAAAGTTTTAAAACTACATTTAAAAACGTAGTTGCTCTACATGAATCCAAGGGTAGTGCTGTTAGTGATTTTTATATGTGTATCTCTTCATGCAAATTCTACGCTGTTTGTAGACCTACCTCCATTAATATTGAAAATTGCATTTTGCAGCATATCAGCACTTACTTTTTCAATATTAACCAAGAGACCCAAGAATCTTACATTCTCACCAAGTCTCTTTTAAACAAGATGTGTTCATGCCTTTGTTACTTTGGTATTTCCACCAAAAGAGGTATTGTCTTACCATTGAGTACTATGAATGACAGCCTCATATCTGTTTTTTTTTTAAGAATTACCCAAAGGGTATTAATAGTTTCTTGTTAATGATGATAGTCATCAACTTTTACTGTAATTTACAATGATTATTATACACATTCTATCATTTATCATATATTGTTTTGAGCCCTTTGGAATAGGGTTGCCAAGTTCAGAATCCTCTCAGACTCTGAAGTTTCTGGGGCAAAACCTAGGTATGACTTCCTGTCATGTTATTAAGGTTTATGCATTGTTAATTAGATGAGGTTTTAAGTATTAAACACAGTTGCTCACATCTTGTCAAATGCTCACTCTCTGTCTCTCTCTCTCTTACACACACACACTCACACAGACAGACACACGGGGGCTTTATCATACGAGGCAGGTCAGTTGCACTGGCTGGGACTTAATCACATGAATGTACAAACAATTAGCAGCATAATCTGTGTTGGGAGTTAGAGTTTCCCAGGGTGTTAGCGCTTTGGGGGAAATTCTATGAAAGCTAAAACCGTTAGACATCAGTCTTCCTTCAGCAAAGTTGCAGCAAAAGCATGACCCAATCTCTGTGTGGTTTCCCTGAACTGAAACTGACTTAGAAAGCAAAACAAGGCAGGCAGTCTCTGGTTACAAACATAGGAAAAGTTTACTAATGAACTGTACAATTATATATGCATTGGGGAGACTAGATCCTAACGAGTTAAGCAAAAGATTAGATAAGACAGTGACTTCATTCTTAACTCGCCATCTTCTTGGTGGAGAGGTGAAGCATGGCCACAGAGAAGGTTATAGAAGCAAAAATGGCAAAGAGAGAGCAAAGAGAGAAGCGTGGTCTTTTATGTAAGGCCAATGACCCCAGGGTCTATCCTAGGTCACATGGTCTGGTCACCCAGGTACAATAGCCATGCATTTAAATAACGCAAAGAGCAACATTGAGGCTTTAGTTGAGAAGGCAAAAGCTTTGACATGTAAAGGGAAAAGAAACTAAGCTAGCTAAGAGAATGCCAGAATTTTCCAACAAATGACTTTGTAAAAGAAAGGCTTTCCAAATGGTCTCCCACCTAGAAAAGAACAGAAGAATCAGAAAATCATAGAGTTGGAAGAGACCACAAGGGCCATCGAGTTCAACCCCCTGCCATACAGGAACACATCATCAAAGCATTCCGAACAGGAGGCCATCCAAGCTCTGTTTAAAAACCTCCAAAGAAAGAGATTCCACCACACTCCCAGGAAGTGTATTCCACTGTTGAAATGCTCTTACTGTCAGGAAGCTCTTCCTAACATTTTGGTGGAATTTCTTTTCCTGAAATTTGAAGCCATTGCTCTATGTCCTAGTCTCTGAAGCAGTAGAAAACAGGCTTGCTCCACCCTCCACATGAAATTCCTTCAAATATTTAAACATAGCGATCATGTCACCTCTTAGCTTTCTCTTCTCCAGGCTCAATATACCCAGCTCCCGAAGCTGCTTCTCATAAGGCATGACCTCTAGTCCCTTCACCATTTTGGTCACCCATCTCTGGACACATCCCAGAGGAATAAAATACCCAAACAAAGATGCTATTATCCCACTGTAAGTGTAATTTACCTTCCTGCTGTCATAAAGCCCATGGAGATGTGGGGGCAGACTTATTTTTCTCTCTGAAATGTAAGACATGAAATCTTAGCTTAAAAGGGTTGTTCTCAGGTCAAGGTGAAATGAGTTGATTATTTCTTCTCACCTACTTAGGGAGATGGCATAAAGAACAATTAATCCAGCCTACTTGCTTCTAGTCAGAAGGTGAATGCAGAGCACAATGGAGGGTAAACCCTGGTGCCACAACTGTGAGGGCAGGAGAAAAGTATGTATATATACAGACACCCTCTCCAGGAAATCTTCTGCAAGCTGCAGCAGCTGGTCAATGATGTCTTTCAAATTGTGGCAAGCTGCTCTGTTAGCTGAGCTGGAGATTGGCACACTGTCATTTGCTATTGCCTGGAGCTGCACCTGCCAAAAATGGAGGAGTATGTACCCTCATCTTCCACCTGAAGATGACCCACAAAACCCAGAGACTCAGGGACAGCTCCTGAGATCTGGCAGTCCTACTTTGGATATCGGGCAAGATACAAAAACTGCGATAAATAAATAAGTAGTTTGGGCAATGGACACTACTACTCTATTGCCACAGAGAGATCCTTTTGGAAAGAGGTTCACCTACACTCTGGTCTTTCTCTTCTGCAACTTTCCCAAATCAGAAAGAGCCCTTACAGTCCTTTCACTTCAGCCATCCTGTTTCTCTGGATTTTATGCAGACCTTCCCAGCCACACCTACTTCCTGGCTCCTTCATGACTAGGCAGACACTTGCTTCTCAGAATGCTGTTGCTCACGATGAGCGTTCCCTCTGGTTGAAGGGCTCTGACCAGCTGTCCCTCCCGCACCTACTAGATTTTCCCTTCCTCTTTGCATAGACTCTGTTTCTACGTCTGGGAGTACTCCCTAAATCCCTCAACACTGTTTCTTCTCATCAGTAGAATAATACAAAAATTAGAATGTATTTAAACTATCAATAGTATTAAAAGCAATTAAAAACAAATCCACTTTAAAACAATGAAATAAGAACAGTTGTTGTGGTGGTGGTGTTACCACGGTTCTGACATGCCCAGTGAAAGCACTAGATATCGCCTTGATATCAAATGTACTTGGCCTTCATTTGACCTTTCTCTGCCACTCTGCTCCACGTGTTTGCAAGGGCCACCGGACAAGCACGTAAACAGGCGCGGCCTGTAATGGTTGGACATTCCAATCCCCGCTTAGGCAGGTAGATTAATGCCACTCCGTTGCTTCAGGGACCATTTCTTGCAGACACGCCTTGCTTAAGCGTGGCTTTACACAAAGACGCACGGCCCTGAGCCGGCACCCTCTCAATGCTGAGCCATTTGCATACTGGCTACACTATTGTTATCCAGCACTAAGCTAATCATGTAAAACCTGACCTTTTCCAACACTTTTGTCCCGCTCCAAATTTCCTTTGTTCTCACCGAGCATGGCATGGCCTGTAGGCACAATCCACCCTATAAAGACCCCCTGATTCCGAGTGCCCCTTGGGTCACTTGCTCGGATCACTCTGGACTTCCATCTAGCCTTGCTGCCACTCTGTCCAGTGAAGTTGTCCCCTCAGTTCCCAATAACTGAGTCCGTCTCTCTTCTTGGAACGCTCCGGACTGATACCCCGCCTTGCTGTCGCTTTGTCCAGCAAGTCGCCCCCTCAGTGAACCGCGCTGAGCTTTCTTCCCTGCAATCCTCCGCTTTCCTCCAGGACTACGAGATAAGGTGTCATATCACCCATTTCCCCCGAAAACTCTTATTTCCAATTCTTAGTTAGTTGTGTGCTTGTGGTGTCTTTTCTGTTGTTTGTCCTTTAATAAAGCTATTATTTTTACTATTTTAAAAACTGTCTGACTGCTTTTCTGACCTGATGCTGTATACATAGAGTTATAAGATCCCTGCTAAGTTACCCTGCCTCTCGTTAGCTTAAGAGGGTGCTCGAGTTAATTTCCCCATCTTGTGTTTTTATTTGGTTATTTGGGCGCCCCTCCTGGGACCCCCAGAATACAGGGTAACAGTGTTTCTTCAAGTCATTTCCAACTTATGGCAACCCTAAGGCAAAACTATCACCAGGTTTTCTGGAGCTGAGAGTGTGTGATATGCCCACAATCATCCAGTGGGTTTCCATGGGCAAGCAAGGAATCATAGAGCTGGAAGAGACCACAAGGGCTATCGAGTCCAACCCCCTTGACTCACTTGGAGGGGTGGACTTTGAAGGTGACCTGAATCATTAAAACTGACATGTCTGTCCAATGGCCTTCCTTCTCCCCCTCAGGTCTTCTGCCCTACCAGCAATTGGACAGTGACGGCTCCACCTCTGAGCAATTCCCTGTGGATCCTAAGATGGCCTGGGGCAGAGATGTCTTCACCTATGCTCCTTCTAACATAGGCCAATTCTGCACTAGCCTGATATAGCACTATGATTCCACTTGCAACATCCTATGAAATCCTGGGGTTTGCAGTTTCGGGAGGGGCCTGTCACCTCCAGCACCCTAGGGAGAGCCAGCTTTTTCTGAGAAACAGGCAAATGAACAAGACGTTTCTTGGTCCAAAAGGCTGGGCCCGTAGGCCAGGTTTATTCAGTACAAAAATACAAAAATACAAAAATACAAACAGCTGCAGCTGGGTGGCATAAAGAGATCAGATCGCAACAAAGCATGGAGGCCTGACCAGTTTTACAGGTAGCAACATACACTCCCACTTCAACATTTTCCACCAATGAGGAAGTGCCACATTTGAGGAAGGGGCTGGGACCCCTTGTGGTATGTGCCCTCCTGTAATATGTAATGGCGGCTGGTTTTTTTTCCCCCCCCCACAGTATAGTGAGGTAGTCATGTGACATGGCAGACATGGGAGGGGGTAGAAACATGGGGGGGGCTAGGACTTCCTGTGTTTGGTTTTACTCCACTACAGTTTCCCCCTCACACAGGAAGTCCAGCCCCACCCCATATCCCGGGAGAAAATTTGAAAACTTCAGTAACATTGCCCCTTCGAGGTAGATCAACAGGCTTATCATTGGGTAGTATTTACGAATGTTTGGGCATACATTGCGATAGACAACAGAAACTCAGAGTTAAAAAAACAAAAATATTTTTCACTCATCCAAGAGCTGACCAGGCCCAACCCTGCTTAGTTTCAGTGCAATAATCCTAATTACTTCGATGTAGCCAGTGCTAAATTACTTCCAGGGGTTTAACAGGCACAGTTCAAAATCCAATACTAAAGTCTAGGTCAGCCTCCGGAGTGACCAATGAGAACCAATGTCCCAAAAAGATCAGATATCTGGCGCATTCCTTCTAAATAGCAGCTTGAGTCTGCCGCTGGGGTCCTTCCTGTAAGGATAAAGACGAGCAGGGGTACAGAAAAATAATTTTTTATAACAATGCATCTTCCATTTCAACCCCCCCCCCTCAGGCTTCCCAGACAGAGTTGGCTAGGGAAATTTTGGTCCGGTGAGAACAAACAAATTCCAGCAAGGCGGGAAAAAATTTTGAAATTCAGCCAGTGAACTCTCAAAATCAGGGTGTTTTTGTTTGTTTTGTTTGTTTTATAGCAAAAATTGTGCCTGAGGGCCAGACCAGGAGACTTTAAAGAACGGGCAAATTTCAGGCTGGACAAAGGCGGATCTGAACTGCTGCTATCCATGTGCAGCACTTATCACGGCCTTGCTGTTTATTCGAAAATCCAGCATCATTGTAAAATAAAATGCATCTGATGCATCTGCAAGCCAGGTCCCAGAGCAATTGACCAAGGCTTTTTGGAATGCCCGCCTAAGGGAAGAAATCCTTGTCTTTATCGGCTTTTCCCTTTGGGAATTTGATTTTGGGACCCTAAAATGCATAAGCCAGGTGTGCCAGCAAAAGGTCAAATTATTTGATATCAAAAGAGATATCAGGCTACAGTGTCAGGTCTGAACCACAGTAACAACTTTTGGCAAACATATCAATAATGGACACATGCACTCACAATGGACGATGTTCACTGGATAAATTTCCCCTTTTATGAACAATGAACAACTGCAAAACAGAAACCCCTAAAATGTGTAATTCAAAAGCGGCTTTTGAAAAATGAAAGCAATCAGAAAGGCGAAACAGTTCCATAAAAAATGTGGGAGGGCAGAAAATAGGAGGGCATAATCCCAACAAGAAAAGGATATTGCTAGTATAGAGGGTTTTTAAAAGAGAATTATTACTATAATGTACACATAATGGATATATGAAACTAGTTATGCACTTCACATAGGTACAGCAGTAGATACATGAAACAACAATTATCTTTTTAAAAACAATGAAAAGAGAAATAGCAATTAATTGACAGTATTCTCTGGCATACAAGATCTTCTTTGGTCTATCTAACAAAATTTCTATTCTATGATATGATGTCTTTTTAATAATGATATCGTAGGCAGAAAAAAACAACAAAGCACATCATCCCCCAGACAAAAAGAGAGTGGGGTTGTGCTCAAGTTTACATTAGCAATATGCAAACAATTCAGAAAAATAACAAAGATCAGTTGAAAATCAATACAAGTAGGCAAACCTGTGGGTTCTGAGTTCAAATTCTCCACATTTCTAAAAATCTCGTAACATCACACTAAAAATACCTAAAAAGGAAAGAGAGAGAAAAAAGGGGGGGGGAAAGGCAGAAAGCATAACATCCCACATCCATACACTCATAACAACTGAAGCGGAAATTACTAAAAGAATACCTCATAAAACAACAATTACAAAGAAATACATACAATCAAAAATTTAATGAAGGCAATTAATGATAGCATTAAAAATTCAAATACACAGTCCATAGGCAAAAGTTTCTGGAACATTAAAAACTTTGAAGAAAAATACATTTAAGATGTTGTTGTTATTTTCAGGTTTGGGGCAACCCTTTTAAGTATCCAAAAGGAAAAATTTTCTGTAATAAAAGCAGGAGGAAACCTATCCAGGGGGGCTTCCACCCCCCTCTGGTATCAAAGTGTAGTCAAGATGTTTTAAGATCAAAAAGGGGGGCCATAGTATTCACAGTTATCAGAACCATTCTTGGTTAAAATTCCTGCAAAGGGGAGTAGTAAAGCAAGGTGCTATTACAAAGGGATGAAAAATTGGATGCAAAAGCCATTTCCTGGTGTGTTTAGCAATTCACTAAAGTGAAATCACAATGTGAGTGAAAAGGAGTACAACTACTTTGGATCAGTGCTGCCGCCAGGGGTTAACTTGTGAGAGAAACATAACACTCATGAAACAATTTAACACAGGATGGGTAAGCATCAAGCATTAAAAAAAAAAAAAAAAAACCCAAAAAAAAAGTTTCTGCAAAGGGGCCCCGGTTCCCTTTCTTCAAGGTCTTATGGGTCCAAGCTGCCAGCCTCTAAAATTTATGCCCCTAAGACTATTTCAAAAGCCCAAACACTAAAACATATATGTGTGTAAATATATCCAAAATGTGCCACAATTTTAAACCAATACATATGTTAGTAATACTTGTTAATAATATTGCAGAAGCCAAAATATATTCCATTTTACAACTAAATCAGGGGACCTGCATTTAAAAAGAAAACTCAAGGAAAGTTTAAAGCACCCCCCCCCGCAGACTGAGGGGGCGTCTTGCCATAGGGTTTGATATGTCCCTGATAAGGAACAAAAACAACAACAAGAAAACAAAACAGCAATGGTGGGGGGTATCTGGCCAGTGCAGGTAAATGCTGGAGAGAAAAATAAAGGGGCACACTTGGCAGAGTGCCCTTTTAAATCTTTCAACATGAAAACTTTGAAAACCAACAACAATACAAAGCAGCAATCATGCATGAGATTTATTATATTGAACTTTTTTGGCATGTTAGTATCTATTAACTCAGCCGATGCACCATCCCTGCAGTGTAGACCACTGGCACAATTTGGAATGCCGAAATTAAAATCGCATAAAAGAAAATTTAATCTTGCAGTGGTTACAAAAAGGTTGTTTCTGGCTAAACAAACGTTGTTTAAATTTGGGTGGCAATTACTAAATTTTGGGTGAAGTTTAAAAAGAGGTTTGTCTCAAGACCCCCACCTTCTCAAACCAAGAGATTTTTTTAAAAAAGTGAGCTGTTGAAGAGTCATGGTCTGGCCCCATTGTTATGCAAATGCTCAAGAGACAAAAGAGATCTGCAGCTTAACAATTGAATGTTTCCTTGAGGATAGAAACTTGGGAAAGAACAGATTTTAAAAAAAACAGTTTCCTTTTCTGCAACTTCCCTATTGCAATCCTTATGGCTAACATGTTTTTCTGGCTGGCTAACATGTGGGGGATTTGGGATTTCTTTTTTTCAGTGGCCAGTCTACTCTGGGCTTCCTGAGCTACAAATGCAAGAGCCAATTTTGAAAATAAAAAGGGAAAAAAAAAAAATTATATGCTTGCACAAAAATCACCCCAAAACCACTCCCAAAGAAAATCCCCAAGTTCCTGCAGAGAAATGAAAAATGGCTCATTCTAGTCACACAATTGCTGATCTTGAACAAATTCCGCCTTCTTTGTTCTCCTTGGAGGAGACAACAGAGAGAAAAGGCTATCTTGCTGGCCTGGGATTTCTGGTTAAAGAAAACATGTTTGAAAAAATGCAGAGATTAACAACAGATTTATTTTTTCCTGCTGTAATTCAGTGGCAGGAAATGGAATGAAAGATTCCTTAAAAAAAATGAAACAAATCAGAACATAAGGGCAGTACACATTAATTGTTGAAATAAAATATGTCTTATTTAAAAAAGGAAATGATCAAGAGTTTTGCACAGATGAATGTTTAACACAAGTCCAGCACTTTTCTTCCATATAAAAGAGTTTGTTTTTTTTTCATGCTGGATAACCCTTGGCAGAAGTGCTGAGCAAGGAAAAAGCCCCTCATTCCCTTTGGGAAAGTGCAAGAAAGAAAGAAACCCAATTCCAATACGTAATGTAACCTGTTAATGTTTAGCAAAAGAGAAACAGGCTAAAAGAATATCACAGGAAGAGATCATTCTTAACATTTCATTGAATCGATTCAAATTTCTGGGCATTAGATGCAGGCAGAAAATTCCCCGTTCAATAAACATAATATACCATATCCTTTCTTATTATTACAAGAATGGGGCCCCCCAGCACAGACACATTTCATAAAAAATATACCCTTTTATCCCTGGGGAAAACCATAAAAATGCAAAATGTAAAAGGATCAGTTTGAAGATGAAGGCAGGAGCTCAGGCAGAGGAATCTCGAGGAATCTCAGGGCAAACAGCCAAACTGCCTGACTGCAGCCCTGGGACATGCTGCAAGAATCTGTTGCAGCCATGCCTGCCCTCACCCAGGGAATTCCTTGGGCGAGGGCACTAATTAAAAAAATAAAACTACAGGGAACACAAATGCACAGACATTTCTCACTCCAGGCACAAAATGAACGAAAACACACACACAGAGAACGCAAATTCATCAACAGACAGTTGGAGCTCCCCATTCACACGCAGCCACAGAGCAACAAGAGAATTCTCAAAACTAATTTCAAGCCCAAAGGTACCTATCTAGGGCGGGCCCTTTTAAAAAATTTTTGGGACTTTTCCAGAGGGGGAGATGTATCAGAGGCTTCTGATAATTCCAGATCTCACCCTAATCAATTCGGAGGCTTAAGGGGGTGAGGTGAATCGAGGCATGTTCCAGAGGCGTCCAATTGTTCCAGACCTCACCCTACTCAGATTCCAAAGCCTTTTGGATCAGGAAGGTAGAACCTCTGTTGCCGCTGATCAGGGAGCGTACTGCGAAAATTCCCGTCACGTCTCAAAGGGACGTTGGCGCCTTGACATGAAAAATTCGATGTCTGCCCCCAAAATCAGACGGTTTTCAGAGGGGGCCTCCCCGTCTGTTCCCCTGGGCAGAGGGACTAATTTGGGTGCTCCTCACCCCTGCCCGCTTCTCACGAGCCCCACGTTGGGCGCCAAAAACTGTCACCTCCAGCACCCTAGGGAGAGTCAGCTTTTTCTGAGAAACAGGCAAATGAACAAGACGTTTCTTGGTCCAAAAGGCTGGGCCCGTAGGCCAGGTTTATTCAGTACAAAAATACAAAAATACAAAAATACAAACAGCTGCAGCTGGGTGGCGATCAAGAGATCAGATCGCAACAAAGCATGGAGGCCTGACCAGACTTTATATGCAGGTAGCAACATACACTCCCACTTCAACATTTTCCACCAATGAGGAAGTGCCACAGTTGAGGAAGGGGCTGGGACCCCTTGTGGTATGTGACCTCCTGCTAATATGTAATGGCGGCTGGTTTTTTTTCCACCCACAGTATAGTGAGGTAGTCATGTGACATGGCAGACATGGGAGGGGGCTAGAATACATGGGAGGGGGCTAGGACTTCCTGTGTTTGGTTTTACTCCACTCACAGGCCGAATGGCCGAATGGCCCCTCCCGAAACTGCAAACCCCAGGATTCCATAGGATGTTACAAGTGGAATCATAGCGCTATAACAGGCTAGTGCAGAATTGGCCATAGACTCATGTCCTCAACCAGCAGCCCCTCAGCAGCAGGAGGAGGAGGAAATGAAAGGGCTGAGGTAAGGGATCACAGAATCATAGACTCATAAAGTTAGAAGATATCACAAAGGCCTTTCAACCCCCTGCCATGCAGGAATGCATCATCAAAGCATTACCAACCTCATCTCTGTTCCTCAAGCTGTTTTTCTTTCCTCCTTTAAGATCAGGGCTGCCGCAGTTTCAGAGGCAGATTAAGCAGCCATCTATAGACTGGCAGAGCTCAAGGACCACTGCTCCATCTTCATATATGTGGGGTGGAGGCAGAGGAATCAGACTCAAAAGGCATTTTGGCACTGTAATAGTATTTCTATTGCTGTTTGATATGATCTGACATGGCAATGAGAAGTCCCTTTTAAAATGTATTTTTAGTAATGAATTCATCAGTATACTTCAAATGTTTATAAACCAAAAATACCATTTTTAAAAAAAGGTGAGGCTACTTCTGTATCACACTGTTGTAGTGCTATTATTCCACTTTCAGCATCCTGTGGAATTCTGAGGTTTGTAGTTTACTTAGGCCAAAGAGCTCTCCAGCTGAAAAGTCTAAATGCCTCTCTCTAAATGGCGAACCCCAGGATTCCACAGGATGTTGAAAGTGGAATAATAGCACTAGAACAGTGTAGGGAGGAAATGGCCTAAATTGACCACAGGCCCCTGTCCCTACCTCATTAATTTGTATTTTGTGGGCTACTAGATCTCAGGGCCTTGTCACAAATCTCCAGGTTTTGTGGGTCATCTCCAGGTGGGAGACACAGATGAAAATTCTGAGTTGGGGGTAGGTTCATTTCCAGGCAAGGCAAAAGGATTTGTGTGCAAATCTCCAGCTCAGCTATGAAAGCAGCAGCTTGCTAAAATTTGCAAGGTTTCATGGACTGGCTGCTGCAATTTGCAAAGACTTCCCTGGGGTTTATCATAGAATCATAGAAATTCAGAGTTGGAAGAGACCACACAGGCCATCCAGTCCAACCCCCTGCCATGCAGGAACACCCTCAAATCAATCCCGACAGATGGCCATCAAGCCTCTGCTTAAAAACCTCCAAGGAAGGAGACTCCACTACACTCCGAGGCAGCAGATTCCACTGCCGGACAGCCCTGACTGTCAGGAAGTTCTTCCTGAGGTTCAGGTGGAATCTCCTTTCCTGCAGCTTGTATCCATTGCTCCTTGTCCTGGTCTCTGGAGCAGCAGAAAACAAGTCCCCTCCTTCCTCTACGTGGCATCCCTTCAAATATTTAAACATGGCTATCATGTCCCCTCTTAACCTCCTCTTCTGCAGACTAAACATACCCAACTCTCTAAGTCTATCCTCATAGGGCATGTCTTCCAGGCCTCTCACCATTTTGGTCGCCCTCCTCTGGACTTGCTCCAGCTTGTCAATATCCTTCTTGAATTGGGGTGCCCAGAACAGGACACAGTATTCAAGATGGGGTCTAACCAAAGCAGAGTAGAGTGGTACCAGTACCTCCCTCGATCTAGACACCATACTCCTATTGATGCAGCCGAGAATTGCATTGGCTTTCTTGGCTGCCGCATCACACTGCTGACTCATGTTCAGCTTGTGGTCTATGAAGACTCCTAGATCCCTTTCACACGTACTGCTATCCAGCCATGTGTCCCCCATCCTATATTTGTGGATTCCATTATTTCTGCCTAAGTGTAGGACCTTACATTTCTCTCTGTTGAATTTCATTTTGTTCGCCCTGGCCCAGCTCTCCAATCTATCCAGGTCATTTTGAATTTTGATCCTGTCCTCTGGCGTATTAGCAACCCCTCCCAATTTGGTGTCATCTGCAAATTTGATCAGCATGCCCTCTATTCCTTCATCCAAGTCATTGATAAAAATATTGAACAGCACTGGGCCTAGGACAGAACCCTGTGGCACCCCGCTAGTCACTTCTCTCCAGGACGAAAAGCAGCCATTCGTGATCACCCTTTGGGTTCGGTCGGTCAACCAATTACAAATCCAACTAACGGTAGCCCTGTCCAGCCCACATTTTACTAGCTTCATTGCAAGAATGTCATGGGGAACTTTGTCAAAGGCCTTACTGAAATCGAGATATGCTACATCCACAGCACTCCCTTCATCTATCAAGCTAGTAACTCTATCATAAAAAGAGATAAGATTAGTCTGGCATGACTTATTTTTGAGAAATCCATGTTGACTTCTTGTGATTACCGCGTTGCTTTCTAAATGATTAGAAACTGACTGCTTAATGATCTGCTCCAGGATCTTTCCAGGTACTGATGTCAGGCTGACTGGGCGATAATTATTTGGGTCCTCTTTTTTCCCTTCTTGAAGATGGGGATAACATTTGCTCTCCTCCAATCTGCTGGAACTTCTCCTGTCCTCCAAGATTTCTCAAAAATTATAGCAAGCAGTTCCGAAATGACCTCTGCCAGCTCGTTTAATATCCTAGGATGCAATTCATCTGGCCCTGGAGACTTGAATTCATCCAATGCAGCCAGGTATTCCTGTACCACCTCTCTACCTAGTATGTGCCTCATTTCCTCTGCTTCCTCCCCTGCTCCCCAACCGCCAGGTTGAGTGCTTGTATCCTTCTGGGAAAATACAGAGGCAAAGAAGGTGTTAAGTAGCTCTGCCTTTTCTCTCCCCCCTGTGAGTAATTCGCCATCTTCTCTGCGTAGCGACCCTACTGTCTCCTTCTTTTTCCTTTTGCTGCGGACATATTTAAAAAAACCCTTTTTATTGTTTTTAATGTCTCTGGCCAGCCTAAGCTCGTTCTGTGCTTTAGCCTTTCTGACTTCCTCCCTACATCTCCTAGCTACTTGCTTAAATTCTTCTTTGGTGGTTTCCCCTTCTTCCATTTCCTATACATGTTTCTCTTAACTCTTAGCTCAGCGTAGCTATTTAGGCCATTTCCACACGAGGCAAGGGAATCGCTCCGTGTCAGTACTTACCGGATCTTCTGGGCACGGACCAAAGCAGACTGTCCCTTAAGCCCTTCCACAGGGCTCCTCCGTCTTGTCCAGGGTGAATCGGAGCAGTGTGAGGTCTTAGATCCACACTGCTCCGGCTCCAAAATGGCGGCTTCTGGTTGTTCGTGGGTCTCGACCAACCTCTGAAGCTCGCCATGCCTAAAGTCTGCCCTCTGCAGATCGCAGGCTTGCATTGGTGCGAGCCTGCAAATCTGCACAAGCGAGCAGGTACGCAATGGTGTGCTCCGAAAAATTAAAGAATGGTTTTCTACCGTTTTTTATAAAGTGCGCTGGAGGACCAGTTGGGGGCGTTTTGGAGCAGACTGAGGTGCGGATCTGAGGTAAGTAGTCCGGACCTAGTCTGCTCCAAGGTGCAGATGACTTCCGTGAGAGAATGCATTGCACCATTTTAATCCCCTCGTGTGGAAATGGCCTCCATTAGCTTAATGTATCCAGAGGAGGGCGACCAAAATGGTAGAATGCCTGGAAACCTATGAGCAGTGGCTTAAGGAGCTGGGTATCTTTAGCCTGGAGGAGAGAAGGTTAAAAGGTGTCATGATAGCTATGTTTAAATATTTGAAAGGATTTCTTATTGAGGTTGGAGTAAGCTTGTTTTTGCTGCTCCAGAGACGAGGACACTATGGAGCAGTGGCTTCAAACTTCAGGAAAAGAGATTCCAGCTAAACATTAGGAAGAACTTCCTGATGGTAAGAACAGTTTGACAGAGGGATACAGTGCCTTAGAGTGTGGTGGGGTCTTGTTCTTTGGAGGTTTTTAAACAGAGGCTGGATGGCCATCTGTCAGGAATGCTTTGATGTTGTATTCTTGCATGGCTGGAGGTTGGACTCAATGGCTCTTGTGGTCTCTTCCAACTCTATAATTTTCTGATTCTGATTTTTCTGTTCAATGGCCCTTGTGATCTCTTCCAGTTCTGTGATTCTTTGATTCCTCCTTCCCTTCCAGTTGTTGTGGTCCCAGGGTTCACTGTCCACTCTGCTCTGCATCCATCTTCTGGGTAGAAGCAAGTAGGCTAGATTAAATGTTCCACATCCCATCTCACGCCCCTAAGAAGGTGAGCAACAGTGATCAGTTCTTAAGGCATAACACTTAATGACTCACTAGGGGTCATCTCTAGATCTCCTGAAGGTTTTTAAGCAGAGGCTTGATGGCCATCTGTCAGGAATGCTTTGAGGGTGTTCCTGCATGGCAGTGGGTTGGACTGGATGGCCCATGTGGTCTCTTCCAACTCTACATTTCTATGATTCTATGATTCAATGATTAAAATAAACTACAATGAACCAGAAGTTTCCTCTGACACCTGCCTAGAAAACTTTCCTGTAGATCTATGAGGGGAAGGGGTGGTTTATTCTCCCTCTTGATGCTGTCTCCTGCCCTTGAGAAGGAGATGGGAACCCCCCTTTGCCCTTGGAAACCTTCTAGCTGTCACCAACTACTGATTTTAATTCCTCTTTCTGCAGTAGCTCAGTAGGAAGCCGCCAGGAAAAGACTTTCTGAACATAATGGTTGAGTTCTCTCTGTGAGTGCAACCCACAGGTATGTGGACTGAGAGAGTGTAGACAAAGAAGATCTTTATAGGAAAGCTTTGCCCCAGCCTACTATTGGCCCTCTGTCTCTGGTTCATGTTCTTTTGTCCCTCTGTGCCTCATGGTCTCTCAGGCCTTTTTAAAACTTCTTGACCAAAGCATCTTGAAGCTTCTCACCTTTCCCCCCATCTGGTCTTGCTGACTGGGCAATTGACTCTTGTGATGTCTGATGTCCTTCTGTGATGCTGACTCCAATAAATGTAACTTAAATCCAACACCTCATTAACCCCTCATTTACCTGGAGAGAGAACTATCCCCATTCAACTATGTTGCCTAGATAATGGGAAGAGCCCGTTACCACAAGATCAGCCTCAGAATACAATTCACTTTACCATGTTCATGTGGACATTAATTAATGGTAAAGCTCAACCCTCACATGCCAGCTTTCTGCAGAATATTTCTCAATAAGCCACATATTTTCAACAATATTGATATCAACAAGAGCAGAGGTAGAAAATTTGTTATTTATCATAGTATATCAAGGCAAATTAGTCCCTGTCCCAGAAAGCTTACACACACACACACACACAAACACACTTACCTGCTTATCAACATACTTAAGGAAGAGAATGCTTCTTGTTGTTGTTGTTGTGTGCCTTCAAGCCATTCCCAACTTATGGTGTCCCTAAGGTGAACCTATCATGGGTTTTTCTAGGGCTGAGTATGTGTGACTCATCCAAGGTCACTGAGTGAGTTTCCGTGGCTGTATAGGGAATCAAATTCTGGTCTTTGGGATTGTAGTCCCAGTGCTCAAACCACTAAACCACACTGGCTTAGATGTATAATATGTTGCGTTTTGGAAATTGCCTCACAGATGTTTTTCTTTCACGTTTTGATACAGGTCTCAGCATCATATTTTAAAGCTGCTGCAACCATTTTCCTTTTTGATGTTGTGAAAGACCTAAAGTATCATTATGAGGTATTTCATCAAATCTCTGAGATACTTCTGTAGATAACAGCCTGCCTGAAATTAACAGATGCCTGGCTTCTTACAGAGACAATATTATATTTATTTTGCCATGTAACTGTATAATCAGTTTAACTGGATATCCCTAACATCATGTCTAAGTCTGCCTTTCTCAGATTACTTGCTTGAAAGGAGAGTGGCAGAATATGACACAAATCTTATTGGTTAATCTCAGCTGGAGTACAACACTGGAGTACAACATGGTGAATCAACACTCAGGTAAACCCCATCAATTCAATTGGTCTACTATTTTCGTTGGGATTAACAGTAGGATACAGACCTATAAGTTCTGATTAAGTTAAATAACAATTGCCATGAAAGGTGACTGGTCCTTGAGTACACACAACTGCTATGTTTCATTCTTTTGCTCATGACTAGGGACACCATCTTGCACTGGGAGACATAGCTATGAGACGTGGTTGGAATAGCCTTCCATCCACCCCACCCAACCCATGTTTTCTGAGTTGTAGCCACCAAACCTAGCCATTTTCTTGATCAGTGGAGAGCGATGGGAGCAGCAGTTATTTAGCAGGACACACAATGACAGGCATCTTCAGGGACCTCCAGCAGTCCTCCGCGGGTCCTGGCAGATGATATCATTGCTTTGTGTATTGGTGGATGCTTGTCTCCTTGTTCCCCATCGTCTCCTAAAATGGTCAGGTTTGGGGACTGCAGCTGAGAAAAGGTAGACCTGGGGGGCATCTTGGTTGCTGTGTAGTCAGTAGAGAATTCGAACCTCTGTAATAGAAAAAAAAGCTGTGATGATATAAGTCCCACCTTCACCATTGTAATTCGCCAGTAGGAAGCCAGGCAATGTCTCAAGATTTTACACCTTTCATCAGTTTAGTGAATTGGTTGAAGTCTTTGGGGTCCATTCAGTATATGAATAGCAGACAGGGACAATTGGGAGCTGTGTTGTTAGACAAATAAGTATTCAACTATTTCTCTCCCTGCATTTGTTTTTTTAGACCTCACGTAGATGTTTTTATTTTTCTATTTTTAATTACTCAAGGTATTGCTACTGATCCGTGGTGTAAAACAGGTTTGTTGCTATTTTGTCTACCATTAGCACAGGGGTGGGCAGCTGTGGAAGACTAGGGACTGACATTAGCCCTCCTGGAGACCTTGGAGGGCTGCAACCCCAACCACACCTGCACCCAGAAGAAACAGAAACAAACAAACAAACAAACCTAGCAATTTTTGTTGCCCACAAATGCCCTCTAGAGGACATGTAGGCATTTTTTTTGTGTTTTGTAGAATTTTGAGGGGGGGGACTTATATAAATTTTTTGACAAAATTTCATTTTGACCCCTGGGGAGTCCAGGGAAGGTCCAGCTGTGGTGGAAATTTCCTCTGCTTGCCTAGAGATCATTTTGATACATTTCAGAAAGAAAAAAACCCAAAACCTTGGGCCACATTTTGCCCATCCAGCTCTAGTGCTTGGTTGACAGTCTCTACACCAGTTGGCTTTCCAGTTAATTCTTCCACGTTTTCATGTACCAGATTCATATCCTCTGCCCATTCTTGCTTCAATTGTTCTGACTAATCAGTTACAATACCCTCCAACTGTCCTGATTTGACAGGGACGGTCCTGATTCATTCTCTGCTATCCTACTTTTTCAGCTTTAAAATGTCCTGGTTTCTCTTTCCGCCCCCCTACTTTCCCTCTTGGTTCTCAGCTTACTTCAGTTGCTGCAAACTGAGTTCAAAGTGTAAAAGTAGCTTGAACCCAATTGACTCAGCAGGGGAGAGAATGGAATCTTGCCTCACCCAACAGCTTCAGACAAAAGCAAACTGCTGCAGTTTCTCCTGGTTTGTGTGTTCTTTCCCATTAATAACTTTTGCCATCTTGACTGCACCGATGTTGCTTGGCTACATGTGTCCCAGTTTTCATCCCTGAAATCTTGGAGGATATGGTTATCTAGGTTCTGTTCCTTCCTTTCTAAACTTCAGCAGTTTTTCCCCATGTCACAGCCTATCTTTGCACTTCAACCTTGTTAGGAATTCATGATTGCATAACCTAGAGTTACACATTTGTTTTCACAATCTCTACATAATTAATAGTGCAGAGAATACATAGGAATCATAACATTCTTCTAATCGTGACTTACTAGGCATCAGCCTCTGCAAGCAAGGCAGTTCTGTTCTCCTGTTGATTGAGGCACAGCGAACGGGCATTTCCATTCCCTTCTTATGAGCAATCTCTGGTGTGAGGGGAAATTAAGACTGGTATCCTGCTTCTGACTGTGACACCAGAGATTGCTTGTGTGTGTGTATAAACATCAGTCAGCTGCATCCTGATCAACAGGAAAACAGACCCCTGTCCCTTGCACCAGCAGTCACTGCCCATTAAGTTCTGATTAGAGGAGGGAGTCAGGACATCAGGTGCTACCTAGTTAAGTAGCTAATCTAGAATCTCAGTCCTTGGCCATTTCCACACTAGACTGTTATAGCACTATTATTCCATTTTCAATATCCTATGGAATCCTGGGGTTTGCAGTTTAGGGATAGGCTGGCCGATCCCTCCCTAAACTGCAAACCCCACGATTCCATAGGATGTTGAAAGTGGAATAATAGTGTTATAACAGTCTAGTGCGGAAATGGCACTTGTCTTCACAACATGAAAGAAGAGGATCTATTCCTATCCCCTATGATCTGCCTCGCATTCTTTCTCAGTGATATTTTGCCCTTTCCTTTGTCCTGGTAAAATTAAGATATTCTTGCTCCCTTCCCAAGCACTAAAGGGTGCAGAGTATTGTAATCCCTGCATCCATAATCAGAACTCAGAGGAGAAAAAATGAGAGAGTTGTTTGATGGAATCTTTTTTTCCTGATAAGATGCAACTTTTAAAATGTTTATTAGTTAGTTACATTCATATCCCACCTTTTCTGCAGAGGGCTCAAGGTGGCCTTTCTACTTTATGTTCACAACAACCTTGTGAGGTAGGTCAGACTGAGAAAGTGAGTCAGATTGAGAAAGTGAGCTTCATGACTCAGTGGTAATGAGAACATGGATCTCCCAAGTTCCTGGCTAATACTTTAGCCACTACACCACACTGTCTCTGCCTGTAAATTGTGACAGGGTGGATTCCCCTCAGCTATGTTGTGGTATCAGCAACAATGACGAAGGGAGCAAATGGAGATTGGCACCTAGGAGTCCCATGTCAACCTTATGGTGAGAAGGTGGTTGTAGAACATATTATAACAGGTTTTCCCACAAACGCAAGGACTTCTCTTGTTCTCTTTTGTTTAAAACGTTTTCTTGCTATAGTAAGGGTGAGCTTCAACCTCTGTTGTGGCCACATTGCAAATAATAAATTAAATAATGTTCCATCGATGCAGGGAATCATTGACAGCACTGGAGGTGGGATCCAAGGGTCTTCTTCTAAGTTGCCAATATGCTTTCTAGCCTCTTCTCATTCCAGCGGTAGGGTTTGCTCCTCAGGAGCCTTGTAGACTTGGCGGTTATAGTGGGAGCACTGCTGATGCTGTAGGTGTCGAGTGCGCAGAAGACAATATAACTAGAGAGAAAAGGCACAGTGGGGAGGATTTTAGTATGATTATGGTAGCATTGCTGACAATAGCAATGAATCAGTGGTTGGATCCAGGCTCAACTGTACTTACAGTTGAGTCTATTGAAGAGACCCATTGAAGCCTATGATACATATGTTACTTATACATTACTTACTTACTTATGCATACTGTACTTATGCCTGGATCTGGATTCAGCCTAATATTATTAATTTGTGTTTCTCTTGGAGACTTACCATCATTGGGATACCAGCCAGCAGGAATACCGTCACTATGGCAGCTAAGCAGAGGAGGAAGATGGCCCAGCCCTGCAAACACTGAGGCTGTGATGGTGTGGTGCTAGCTGTGGAGAATAAACAATGTAGGGACATACCCTATTTCGTCATTTGTTTGTTCTTAAATTTTCTGTCCTGCCTTTCCATTCCAAGAAAAACCAAGACATCTAACAAGAAAAGTGTTACTAGAGTTCCAGTGAGGCAGCTGGGACACAGTCTGTTATCTTTCACATGAAGCCCACCAGCATATGCCCCAGAAAAGGAAACAGAGGCTCTTTCTGCACCATCTTCCCATCCCACAATGGGGACAGGAGAAGGACAGAACAGCAACGACGCTTCTGCATGGCATCATCATGGTCCCATCCTTCTCCCATCCCCAGGCAGTGCAATCATGGATTAAATCATTGATGGGTTTTCCCTGTCAATGACACACGATCCTGCCACTGTCCCAGACTTACCTGTTCTGCAGAAGCACAATGGATGCACTTCCTGCCCCAGTGCAGCCTGGGAAATACCTGGTTGCTCTGTGGAAGGAAGAGGCATGGCCATTGCACTCCCTTCCACAGGGAGCCAGCTGATGTGGAGAGGAGTGCTCCTGTCGCACTCCCTCCTGCCAGAGCCACTGCCAGGATCCCCACCAATCATTTTTGCTAAAAGGTTGGGTGCAGAAAGGGCCTGAGGCACATGAAATCAAAGGTCATGAGGGCAAATAATGTGAACAATCTACACGGCTGCGTAAAAGCACTTCACTGTCTCCTACCCAATCAAATGGCTTTAAGGTGCTGGCTACAAATTGGAGGAAGGATTTAACCAGCCACACTAAACAAATAAACCATTGCAAAAGGGGGACCTTGAGAAGAACATGTCAAAAAAGTTGAATGTGTGGAGATGGGATAGTGGGATAACAAACAATATTGTAAGAATGGATTTGATGTCAGTCCACTAAAGGATCCACTACCTACCTGTGGTCAGAATTAAGAATAACAGGATTATTCAGGAGTAAGCATGATGGCAAGTTCTGACAGCATCCAAAATCCACTCTATTACATGTACTAACAGGATTTGTGGTGGTCATCATGATGGTAATGACAATGACATTCCATAGGGAAGTACTTCTTTGGAACCATGCTTTTCTGTTCCAGCACATTACATAGGAAAAGCAAATAAAATCAAGTGACCTTAAAACTCAAAAGTGGTTTTAGAGCATGTGGCTGGAATGTAGTGGGGGAATCACTCAGTGCTGGGAGGAATCCACATGTTAATGTAAGGACATAGGAAGCAGGCTGTGTTCTGAGCAAGGCCTGTCCTATTCAGCAACACCTGTTGAAATGTCCTCTTCTACACAACCATTAAAGGCACAGGAGCCTTCTCTAGTTTCTTCTCTGGCAACTGTAGACAACCAAGGGCCTCTGTGAGGCTCACTGGTAGTGTATGTGGACAATAGCTCTCTTCCACTGTTGTTCCCCAGCAAGTGGTATTCGGAGATGCATTCCCTTCAACCTTATGCTCCAAGAGCAGAAGTAGGAAAAGTACAGCCCCCTGAAGACTCCTTTTGTGGCTCACCAAGGGTCCCCAACAATCCCCAATTTTTTTCATTTTTTTTAGCTAAAATTGCTCCCATATCGCTAGAGGGTAAGGGGCAATAGAATCATAGAGCTGGAAGAAACCACAGAGGCCATCCAGTGCAACCCCCTGCCATGCAGGAACACCCATCAAAGCACTTCCAACAAATGGCCATCCAGCCTCTGCTTAAAAACCTCCAAAGAAGGAGATTCCACCACACTCTGAGGGAGCATATTCCACTGCTGGACAGCATTGACTGTCAGGAATTTCTTTCTGAGGTTCAGGTGGAATCTCCTTTCCTGCAGCTTGAATCCATTGCTCCTTGTCCTAGTCTCTGGAGCAGCGGAAAACAAGCCCATTCCTTCCTCGACATGACATCCCTTCAAATATTTAAACATGGCTATCATGTCCCCATAGTATTTTTTAAAGCCTCCTGTGCCTTTTTAAACCAAGGTGAAGTCTTTTTCTAACCAAGAAATAAAATGGAAATCAACTGTATAGAGGCATTATTTAGCCATAATGACTGCTAACCATTCATTCTTTGCACCTCTTTCTAACATATCTCAGCCCTCCACAATTTTTAAATTCTTCCAGGTCCCACCCCTCCTGTTCTTCCCCCATCCAATGACTTACCAGTGCTGTTAGGTGAGGTATAGCTTGGTGGATAAGTGGCATTAGATGCACTTTCTGTGGTGTTCAAGGAGCATGCTGAGTCAGTGGTAGCGTTATTTGTTAAGCAGCCTGTAGATGTATGGGTGGCTGGGAGAGTTGTTGAACCTCCAGGAATTGTAGTAGGGATGATTTTGTGAATATTTTGAGAATCTGGAAGCACATAATAGATGGTGGAGGAGAAAAGAAATTAATGCATTTCCTTCTTCCCAGTTCAGTTTAAACTCAATAATTAAATTTTCACAACTACCAAATTTTCCTGATATTTGACTTTTCCCATAAACATTTTTGTGCCTCATAATGACAGTATATATTATTTTTATATGAAGTTTTGTTGAATATATACATTTTGGGGAGCAGTTTTGCTAATATAATACATTTTAACATTATTTTCAGAAATATGCATGTAGTTTCCCTAATACATACATCTGTATGTGTATATTTTGCTTGGAGAATTCAACAGCAAAGTTATGATGACTGTAAAATTTTAAGGTTAGTGAAGTTTCAGCTTGGGTCCACCTAAGAAATGTTAGTGCCTAATATTTTAAAAAATTCAAACTGTGTACACCCTCTGAAATCAAAAATATAAATTAAATGAAGGAAAATTTACTGCCTTTAAATGGTATACCTAAATCTGCCTCATGAGATAGACTGGTTAATCTTACCATATAGCTGCTCCTGCACTTTGCCTAATCTAGGAACCTTCATTTTGGCCTTTTAGTGCCGGTGCCACATCTCCCTCTCAAGAAACCCCAAGCACTCGACCTGTAACCACCTGTAAGAAGGGCACAATTATTTGAGTCAAAGCTCATGTTCTGCAGACTTATGTGTGTATGTGCCTTCAAGATACTGGTCAACTTATGGGAACCCCATGAATTTCATAGGGTTTTTGTAGACAAAGAATACTGAGAGATGGTTTCTCAGTGCCATCCTCTGAGATAGATCCTATAGCACCTGGTATTCTTTGGTGGTTTCCCATCCAAGTACTAACCAGGACTGACCTGCTTAGCTTCCAAGATCAGGCTGGATCTGGTATCTTCAGGATGTGTGGTCTAGTCTTTCAATCACATATAGGTATACAAACTGAACACATTTCCTAAAAATTGTGCTGAGAGTGTCTCTTACACAGTATTTGCGACCACAGCACACTGCTTTTTCTCTCAATTGACTTGTTACCATATTTTTGCTCAGTCTGCATTCTACTTTTCAACAATAATTTCCATTTTTTGCCTCCATTTTCTCTGAGATATTACAAAAGTGCAGAATAAAAGCACTCGTAGGGAGAGGTCAGTTGATGAGAGAAAGAGAAGTGATTAATCAAACATGAGTCTTCCATTCCCCCCCCCCCCGTGGCTATCATCATCCCATAGTCATTGGCCCTTTTCTCACGGGGTGCAGAAATCGTGCCGCTACGATCCAGGCGGGTTTTCCCTTAATCCCCACTAACACAGACTGAAATTTTAGGAGCATTCTCACGGCTCCATAGAGAAAAGACTAGGCAGCATCAATGCATTCACACAATATTACCCTGGCCACTCCCATAGGTGTCCTTTCCCCGTCCTGTCTGGCAGTGATTGGCTGTGCTCAATTTTTAAAAGAAACACTCTGAGCGTCATCATGGACGTCAGTACGCATGCGTGTCCCCTTACATCCTCCAACAAACCCCCCCCCGTTCCGCACCTTTCTTTGGAGCCGCCGTGGAGACATTTTCCCCCCTCTGTCTTTCTGCTTGCTTTCTGCTGTTTTGTGTATGGAGCACAAGCTACTGACGAACATTGCTGGGGTGCTAATTTCAGCCTTGATAGCAGCACTCGAAAGCACTGGGGGCGGTCTTGTCGCTTCTGCTGGCCACGCCTAAATCCCTCCCTCTCTTCATCCCCCGCACGAATCAGTACGCACCGTCGCTTTTTCACGAAAGGATGAGCACGGATTGGAGGGAAAAAAACCACATTTCTTCTGGTTTTTAAAAAGGGCGCGCGAATGCTGGATGGTGGCTCCCCCGTGCGGATTGAGGTGAGAATCAAAAAAATTAAATGCGACCTGGTTCTCTCTAAGGTGAAAAAGGCCCCCATTCGAGGTTGACCTGGGAAGATTTAATTACCCCGTGTGAAAAGGGCCATTTTCTTCTATCTAATGTACTTTCTTCTGGTTTAAGAATGTGGGTGAAAGGGAAAAAATAATCAAAACCCCCTAGAATCTGTTTGCTGGGGAGAAATATTAGATGAGATGAAGGTTAAGTTCCCTTCTTCCACAATAATTCTCTCCTGAAAATGCCATCCTCAGCCCCACATTAGAGATACAAAGAGGAAGGAAGCCATTCCCAGCCTCACACATTTCCTTTACAAGGTGTGGTACCAACCATACATTAAGTTAAAAAAACAAACAAAACAAAAACAGTTTTGTCTCCCAATATCGAATCGATGAAATCTCCCTTGAGCGCTGGCAGCATTAACTAAATGGCGTGCAAAGAACCTCACCTGCCATACCCTGAAGCAAGAACAAAAATGTACACAGAATCCTTATTGCATCCTTGTAGTTCTTTCGTTTCCTCTCCATGGCAGCAGAACAGTGTTGAAAAAATGGACTCAGAAGTGTTTTCCTGGCAAGTCTCCTATAACTCTTAAAACTCCTTTATATATATTACCTCCAGAACCAGTTCTTTCCTAATTTGGCAACACCTCCACAAGAATAGAAATGTTCTAAAACATGACAGTCGTCATATTTACCTTTGGAAAAATAAGACATATTTCTCATGTGTTACAAAATGTAATAAAGTAGGGAAGGACCAGAAGGGTGGTCATAAACCTGGTTATTTCTTGTCTTCCTAAGCAACCTCTTTCATTTTGTGAAGGATGTGGGGGTTGGCAGGGGAAAGAGATTTTTAAAAATAAAAACAACACATTCCCTAAAATCTTGAAATCACTGAGCAGCGTAGTCCTACGCCATTAATTACCATGGAGAATAAAATGCATTATAGTACAGTGAGTAATGACAGTGCTGGAATGAGCCCAACTGGAACTCATTCATGGGTGTTTCTGTGGGTGACAAAACATGTTCCTGAACTGTCCTGTTATTATATTTCCATATATAGCCTGTGTCGCTGTAATAACTCACCACTGCCTTATTACTTGTGACTTTGAGAATGCCTAAGACACAAAGTCAGGGAACTGTCTATCTAAAGAGGCCTCGCCTCAGCCATCAGCTGGGGAAGCTATGGTACCCCAGAGGTGGTTTGATTCCAGCTCTCAAAAGGCACAGCAAATTCTGAGGAACGATGGGACCAGCAGTTCGTCAACATCTGGAAGGCCCCAGTAGCCCTGGTCCTGCTGCCCTCACCTTCAGCATGCAGATATTTATTTTTTCAAATAACTTTCTTATTAAAACAGATCATACAATAGCAGTTATACCCTTAAATTAAAGAAAAAATACATCACATAGAGTTTAAAATTAGTAGTTCTGTAAAAAAAAAACAACCATATAACAAGCATAAATGCCACAATGTGTCCTGCTTGTTTCAGTGGGAGATAGAGAGTACACCAGTCTATAAATCTGCAGAGGACATCAGATGATAAACAAATTCAGAATTATTGTTGATAGAGTCAAAGTATGGAAACCCGGAACCCTAGAAAATATCTGAGAAATTTACATTTTGAAGGACTTTTACTTGTGCTCTTAGTTTTTCCACAAGTGCAATATTTCAGACACATTAGTGAGACTGATCTAATGGCAATTGTTTATGATCTTTCCATCCTGAAACAATTTCTAATTTTGCTGCCAGGAATAGAAATACGGTAAAATCTCATGTATATCTTCTTTGGGAAAGAGTGATAAAAGAGCAACTGCTGGTGAGACAGGAACTGTCTGGCCTGATTTAACTGATTTCAGTGAATACATCTGACCAAAGTTTTGCTATACTTGGGTATTACCACCAAAGATGAATTTATGTACCAAATTCTTTATATGCTCACCAACAGGTGCCTTTCAAATGAGGATTTAACATACCTTAAATGTACAAGGGTAAGATACTGTCTGTGAATGTTTTTAAACATTGTTCACAATGAACACAAGACAGAGATTTAAATGGAGCTTTAGTACACATGGAGGCATGCGGACACTTAGAAATTAATGGAAGGGATACAGGGGTCAATCCTTTGAGCCAAGGAGGAAGTTTCTCCTCATGGGAAGCGATAGGAATTTTGGAGGAACCCTAGATCAGAACATGAAGATTTATATTTTTTTAATTAGTATTTGCAAAATTATGAACACAACTGGCTGGGGGATTCTGGAAGGCCTCACAACACAACCAACCAACATCAAACATTACCTTTTCCAAGCTTTGCCCTAGGAATGCAATCAAGAAGACCTTCTAAAGATGAGAAAAGAACATCACACATATATACAAAAACACCTGCCCATCCCTCTTAGCTTGGGAACATCATTTTCTCCAAGCTCTCAAGGCTCTTCCTTTCAAAATAGTCAGTCAGTAGAAGAACTTGAAATTAAATTGTTAGAAATAGCACTACAACATTATGGATACAAATGACAAAAGGCCCTTTCTCTCTTTACCTTGATCTGTCATCATCTGGACATCATCCTGGAAGCACCTCTGTCAGGATGGGAGTGTGTCCCCAATGCTTCTCTCCACGTGTAACCGGCTGCCTGCAGAAGGGAATATGAGGGACACTCACCGTCCTTCCAGACTGCAGCCAATCTTCTTCCCATGCTGCAGCAGAGGAGGAAGGGCATGGATCCTACTTCTGGCCCTTCTGCATGATTGGCTGCAATGGAGGGCTTGTGCGATTGGGGGTCATTGACGGAGTTTCTCCATTAATGATATAGCCCGCAATCACACCAGCTGGCTACGCAAGAAAGGCAGGACTTTGATGACACTTCCACTTCCCACTCCTCTCGCGTCTCCATACAGGGATGCTGTCGTCATGCAAAAAGGTCCAAAGTTACTTAAGAATATGATTTGTGCCATAGCATTCTGGCTCATCACTTTCAGGTGTGTTTTTAAAGTAACTAAAATAGTTTAGATATTTTTCAAGAAACAAGAAAAGAAATGGATACTTCTAAAATTTATAACTTTTAATAGTAATTAACTACTTTGAGACAGTAACGGTAACTAACCATCTTTTAGAAATATGTTTCTAAGTTCTGCATAACTTGCCTTAGTGAGCCACAGAAATCCCTCAGTTAACAAAGCCTGTGACAAAGAAATTTCTTTTTACAAAGTCTTTTTATGCCTGCCCAAACTCATTTTTCTCCTTCTCCTTTGTCTAGCTGAATGTGTTTTAGCAGCACTGGCATGGGACAGATTGTGAATAAAGGCTGGACAAACACAGACTTTTTTTACTAGATTGCAGCAACAGTTAACAGCCTGGGCTGGGAAAGAATGAGATTGTGTGTTCTAACTGTAAGTGTGTTTGCCTGCCTACAACAGGCAAAGTAAACAGCAGCTACCCCAGAATCCCTTACTGAGCAAGCGTGAACAGAAAAACAGAGATAAAAGGGGAGAGCAGATAAGCTGCCTTCAAAAGCTATCTCCAGAATATTAAAAAAAAAAAAAAAAGCATAGATCTATGAGTTTGGCCACCAAAATGGAAATCATAAATAGAAGCTGGTGAAAGGAAAAATCATCCCTGGATGTATTTTAGAAGAAGCCTTCAAGAGCAAAATGTTTTTCTTTACTTATGCAAGACTTACCTGACCTGCTTGTTTCATTTCATATTTGTATATTATTAGTTTGGGATAAAAGGTTTGCCGAAACACGTTGACTTGCTTTTCTATTTTGTGGTATAAGAACCTATCCCTATTCTTTCCATGTTATCTCTGCCTCTGGTACCAAATTCTCTATTAAAGATGTAACACCCGGGAACACATCTACTTCATTAAATTGAGAAATACCTTTGTTTACATCAGTTACAAACAATATCTCTGATTTTATCTGAGTTCTTGAAACCACACTGCATCTGTTAAGTGTGAAACCCTCGTTATACAGAAAACTTCTCACATGGTAGATAGAACAAGAAAGGACTGTCTTGTCTCTTTGCAGGTTATTATTTGCAGTATATTCTAATTAAAGCTCATCTTCACTTGAATGGCAAATAACATACATTCTATAGACATGTGTTGAAACAAAAGAGATGGGGTGGGGGAAAAAACAGATTGCAATCTGAGGTCATTTCTAATATTTTTGGTTTGATCACACAGTTTAGACAATGATTCACTAATAGAAGTGCCTTGAGCACAAGTCTTCCTCTAGAATAATGCCACAACCAGAAATATTAATAATCTTTCAGCAGTATAGCTAGGTTTCAGACAATGTGTAATTTCCTGTTTTGAAACTAATAGGATAGTAGTCCTGTTTTACACAAACCAGCTCTTCTGGCTCAATGTATTTGAATGTCTAGAGGGTGTCCTAAGTCAACCCCTCCTCCTCTTCAACATCTCCCTCTTCATCTGTATCCCTTGAAACCACTCCTTCTCCATCCCCCTTTATTTGTGAGGCTAGTTCTTCAACCACTTGGGCTTGTTTGGATAGTACTGGGGGTAAGGATATGGTGATGAATGATTTTGTTGGAACTTTGTATTATGGTCTAAAGAAATTAGATGTTATCTAGATTGGCTCGTTTTGGCCTCAATCTTACATCAGTGTAGCATAAATATCCACATACAGAGCTATGCTACGCTGAAGCACATACCCTCCCTCTGAGTTACTGATAAGCCTTTGAAGCCACCCTACATAGTCACAGAAAGTTAAAAGAGACCACAAGAGCCATCCAGTCCAATTTCCTGCTTCACAGCAAACAGGCAGGCTTAGGGCTGTTTCTGGCTATGTCCCCATAGCCAGAAGCAAAATGATCCCAACAGCACTGAGACCCCTGCAGGACACCAGTAGATCACAGGGCTGAAGTCATCATTTCACATCTGGCTATGGAGGTATAGCCAGACGCTTCTCCAAACCTGCCTATTTGTTGTGATGCACAGAATGGCATCATAGTGGGGCTCATCAGTAAATTGGGGAGCGGGCACTGCAGACTGGAGAAAGGACACCCCCCCAAAAAAGGAAAGGGCATCCACTCACATAAGGAAAACTTATCCATGTGGATTTTCAAAGACAATTCTGCCCTCCCTTCTGTGTGTCTGGTGTAGCAGCTATGGGGACTGCAATCCATTTCAGGATGATGAGATGATGCCAATTTAACCCAGGGTGGCTTAAGCAATCCTGCCTCCTGAAGTAGGAAATTCTACTACAGCCTCATACTTTGCAGCAACACTGCCCCAATCCCCATCATCGGAGGCTAGGAAGGGAGGTTCTGTGTAGAGCTGCACTGATCACATAAAGCATCATGTGCAGCTCTACACAGAGATGTCTGCTTGAAAAATGCCTGGCATTGTTGGGACCTCAGAGCACCTAAAGCATCCTGTGCAGCTCTACATATAGAGATGTCTGAAATTCCAGGCTATGAGGACTCCTCAGAAGTAGGCATTTGGGAAGCAGCAGGCCCATAGCCTCCATAAAAATTTCCCCAGCAGATAGTAAATCCGTCTTATTCTCTCGTAACTGTTGAACAGGATGCCAGATGATGGGTTAAAAGAAGACTGTAACTAAAAACATATTTTGCAATTTGTGCTGGTTCTCAAATTGCCAGAAGGGTTTGATACAACAGCAACATGTGAACAAACCAATAAGTAAATACATAAGTAAGTAATTGTTCAGCATGGTCTAATACATGTCCAAACTGTGTGATAAACAAGAGCTGAGATCATACACCATGCTTCCACAGTGTAAACAAGATGGTGTAAATAATGTAACATGGTTAAGTGGTGGTTGTCCTAGAACATCCTTCTTCTGAATAGCAGTCTTGTGCAACTAGTTATCTATCTGTGTGCTTGCTATTTCTACAGTCCCAATGATTTAAGGAGTACACTGGAAGCACTGGTGAGTGGCTATGCACCATCTAAGAATGCACAACTACAGCCAAGATCCTGCATTGTCAAGGTAATTATTATGATGGTGTTCCATCATCTTCATAGTTATATCTCATAATGCTACCCCCCCAAAAAAAAACCCTGCCTTTGCAGCCTTGCAGTGCCTCAGCCTAAGCTCTTCTAAGTGCTAGAGATCAAAGTACTGGGAAATGATGTCTGCCCCACTCTCCTGGTTGCACAGCACAATTGAGAACAAGCGGCTGAAAAGATCCTGCAGGGACTTGCCTCAGCTGCTCGTTCCAAGTCACCCCACAACTGAGAGAGTGCGAATGACACATTTCCCAGCACCCAATCTCCAGTACCTCAGAGATGATTCAGTTGGGATGCTGCCAGGCAGCAGAGGTAGGTTTAGGGGTCACATTTGGTCATTCACCATAAATATGAATGTCCAGCAGTTATGAGATTGTAAGTCTATCTTCTGAACAGGATACCAGTATTCATGTGCAATACTTACCTATATAGAACTCCACTTATGAAATTCTGAACTGAACTGGATGTTACACCATGATAAAAAGCTATAACTGCACAAATAAGGGAACCCAAGTGTATATAAAACACAAATAGGATGCCAGCCCATCAATTCTGCCTACTGCAGAATCCCAACTATTTTGCACTGAAGATGGACATGTAAATAAAGAAGACAGCACTAAAGAGAAGATGTGAACTCTAAAATCCCATTTTATTAGTATGTTAATAACTACTAGGATTTTCTTCCCCTGAAAGGAAAAAAAATCACATACAGGTTGGAGAATCCAGCCATCTTTGCAGCAAGAGGCTTCTCTTCTGAATGAAAAGAGGAACCTTGGGTTGGTCAGCTTTTCTTCTACAAGTCCTTCTGAACGAAGCCCTCATGCTCGCAAACATTTTGGGAAGTTTACTGTGAGGATATGAATGAGTGTTGTAGCTCTGCAAGGTCACTTCCTGACAGTGTTGTTTCTCTTGGTACCAGAGATAAATGTGTCAGGACTTCTGTCGGATGGGATTTTTTTTAAAAAAATGGAGGCTGGTCTTTTCTTCTCCTCTTCTCCCCTACACAAACTGTTGAGACCAACCTGGGGAGAAATGGGGGGGGGCTGTTCTGCTAATGAAAGACACATATTACTGCAGTTTAGGCCTACTTGGAGACACCCAAAAGATATCATTTTGATATCAATAATTTGGCTCTCTTCCACCACCCCTCTCCATGTGTTTGAGAGGCCCCCAGACAAGCACAGAACTAGGCTCGGCCACTAATTGCTGGACATTCCATTCTCCACCCAGGCAGGCCAGAAATAGCCAGATCCTTGGTTTAGGTGACCTCTCTGCAAACACCTTCATTATGTACACACGCTGTTTACAAAGGACTCCCTGCCCCAAGCAGACAACCTGGCAAGCTGAATACTCAACTGCCAAGCACTCTGCATTTGCATAGTGGCTAACTCTTTGTCAATTTGGACTTAACTCAATCATGCTAAATTCTGACCTTTCCAAAGCTTTGTCTCGCTCCTAAAACTCATTGTTTCCCCCAAGTATGGCATAGCCTGCAGTCACATTTCTCCCTATAAAAACCCCTGATTCCAAGACCATCCTTGGATCACTCCTGAGTTCCATCCCGCCTTGCTGCCACTTTGCTTGGGGAACTTTCCCTCAGCTCCACATGCTGAGCTACATCGCACCCCAACATCGCTCTCTATCTTTTTTCCAGACTTCAGGACAGGTGTCGTATCACCCAGTTCAACAATCCCTCTCAAAATCCCTCTATACCACTCCAACCTTTATTTTCTATAGTTACTTGTGTGCGTGTGTTGCTTACATTGTGTGTGCCTGTATTTAATAAAGATCATTTCATTAATTTCCAACACGGTTTGCTTCTTGACTTGGCCTGACACCGTAAACATTGGGTTACAAGATCCTGCTGCGTTACCCTGCCTCTCGTAACGCCAACCAGTGCTCTTGACTAATTTCCCCATCTTGTAATTGTAAGGTTATTTTGGTGTCCCTCCCGGGACCCCCAGTAAACATGGTAACAGACAGGGCTCATTGGGAAACATGCACGTGGTCATTTCCTTGCCTATCATCTCATTCACTTCATATTGAATGTCTCTGGCACTCAGAGGGCTCTGAGAAGGACTTATGTTGACTGTTGTTCTTTCAGATGGAGTTTGCCTTTCTGTTGCCTTTCACTTAACTCACATGTCCAGCTGCCAGCTTCTTTTGCTCCTCCTTCCTTGGTTTGAACTGTTGCCTGTTTGGTTTTTGTCTGGGTTTTCTTACACAAGGTCTTCATATCCTGGGGCTTCTCCCGTCTCTTCTGGGCCTTGGTCTTTCTTCTTCTGACTGCGCATAGCAGCCCTTTCCCCCTACACTTCCGTGTCCGCAACAACCGTGCTTAGTAACAAAATGCTTCTGTGCCACTCCCACCTCTGCTGGCTTGGATTCAGAGAAATATCAGCTGTTTGGTTAGATGGAGAAATGCACCTTCTTGTGAGCTGGAAGAGCCAACAGCATTTCAGAACAGCTCTCTTTGCATTCCCCTCACCTGCATGCAAAAAGAGAATTATGACATCAGAGCTGCTCATTGGCCAGGCTGGAAGTTGAACAAAACACAGAAGCTGATGTAGTGGTGGATTTTTTTTAAAAAAAAATGGAATTTCAGTGATATCTAACTACGCTACAGCCAGTGATTGTTATTCTGATGAACTGTAGCACAATTTGTACTCTTACTGCTACTCAGAGCTAGGAAACAGTGGCCCTTTTCGCATTGAGGCTTCTCGCGCAAGGCGGGAGGGCGGCTCGCACGAGAAACCTCCTCCGGGAGGCTGCCGCTTCCCCTCTCATTCCTTCCGCAGGCGAAGGAATGAGGGGAAGCGGCAGCCTCCCGGAGGAGGCATCTCGCGCCAGCCGCCCTCCCCCGCACGAAGCAGGAGGCTGGCGCGTCCGTCCCCCCCGCGCAAAGCAGGAGGCTGGCGCGTCCGTCCTCCCCCCTCGCGCGAGGCAGCAGGCTGGCGCATCCGTCGCACTAGCGCCCCCCCTTCCTTCCACAGGGGCGGAGGGAAGGAAGCACGACCCGGCCGCCTCCCCGATGCTCCGCACAGGAGGTAAGTGCGCATGGGCGCCAGGAGCATTGCGCGAGCGCGGGTGATTTTCGCTTTGAGGCGAAAATCAAAAAACCCACGATCACGCCGCTGCAGCCCCGTGAGTGCGGCGGAAGTGGGAGTGCGTCGTGCAGAGCGACGCTCCCACTCCCGCGAGGCTCAGGGGGCTCTCGCGCGACAGAAAGCCCATGCGAAAAGGGCCAGTGTTAAAGCTAACATATTAAGGCTGGCATCCATTTGGCTGGCCCATTCAATCAGTTGTTGAATTTATCTGTAGGTAAATATCATTGTATTTTTCTGTAGGTAAATACCATTGATTTGGTGGGTGTATTCTAGTCTGGACTAACAACAGGATTTAGGCCTACAGTTCAGATTAATTTGAAAAATGAATTGATTAATTGTAACTGTTTGTTGTACTGATTGTTAATAACATCTTAGTTTATCATTAAAATTACTAAATAATGGGGTAAATAGCCCTAAACCCCAAAACACCTTTCCAAAATGACAGATTAAAGTAATATAGAGCACCAATCATGCTAATATTGTTGATAAAGCAGTTAAAATAATTTTAAAACCTACAATGAATTGTTATGGGAACTGGTGCTGTTACTGTCAGTACATATTACAGATGCAGGTTCCTGGATTCTTCTGTTTCTTTGGCAAAGGACCTGGTTGTCAGGGGTTCCTATTAAATTCTGTTGAGCAAGTGAATACAAGGTCACAGACACCCAGCATGACTTTGTGGACCTATTGGTTGTTGAACCAGGGCTACTGAATTCAGGCAAGCTCCACACACAGATGCTGATAATTGGGCTTATTGAGAAGTTTATCCAGTTGTTTAACAGGGATTTAAACACAGAACTGCAGAAGCATTTTTCAAAGGGAAGAACTTATTTTGAAAGTAAATTCTATTAGACCAAGAAAGATGCCACTCCAATCCTCTTTCATAGGTTCCTTTTTCATCTATTTATACTTCATAAACTGGATCTTCTTCTTCCCTGTTGTGCAGGCTGGTTAATGAGTAGGGTATGGACGCCCAAATTCTTTGGCTATAGCTGGTGCCCAGTGAGAGCCAGATTGACTTCAGTCAGGCTACTGTAGGCACTAGGAATTAGGTCAAAGAATGAAAGTTCTTTGATCTCAAGATTGTGTCTGTGGCCATTTTAAACTCAGTGCCATAATACTTTTTTTAAAAAAAGATGTACTTTTCTTCTCATTTTAACATCCACATCATTGGGATCACAAAATCATAGAAACTTAGAATTGGGAGGGACTACAACCCGTTTTAGACGGGGTCACACTTCCCCTGAAAGACTGTGTCTGCAGCTTGGGGGTGCTCCTGGACTCGCCATTTTGGATGACAGCTCAAATTGATGCGGCGGCCAGGAGTGCCTGCTATCAGCTCTGGCTGATAAGCCAGATGTGCCCCTTCCTGGAGCTGGAACACCTAAAAACAGTGGTGCATGCGCTGGTAACTTCACGGCTTGGCTTCTGCAATGCGCTCTACGTAGGGCTACCCATATGCTTAGTCCGGAAACTTCAATTAGTTCAGAATATGGCAGCCAGGTTGGTCACCGGTAGACCTAAAACTGACCACATAACACCAATTCTGAAGTCCTTACATTGGCTGCCTATTAGTTTCCGGGCACAGTACAAGGTGTTGGTTCTTACCTTTAAAGCCCTTTATGGCTTGGGGCCAGCCTACTTGCGGGATCGCCTTCTCCCATATAATCCGCCCCGCACACTAAGGTCCTCTGGGAGGAATTTACTGCAGCCAGTCAGAACTAGGTTGGCTGCAGTTACCCAGAGGACCTTCTCTTCTGTCGCTCCCAAGTTATGGAATGGCCTGCTGGAGGAGACCCGGCATATTACGAGCAGACAGGCCTTCCCAGACTAGTACTCCACCGCCTCCCAGCAACTGTCCTCCTGTTCTTTAATGTAGTTAATGTGTTTTAGGGGGTTGGTTTTAGATGAGTTGGTGGGTGGGGAGGATTGGTTATGTTTTAATGCTTTTAATGTATTTAATGTATTGTTGTAGTACGGCCTCGATCCATGGGGAGAGGCAGGATATAAATTATTATTATTATTATTATTATTATTATTATTATTATTATTATTATTACTACTACTACTACTACTACTACTACTACAAGGGCCATCTAGTCCAAGGATGGAGAGTCCAATAACCTCTGAGACATTCTATTCCATTCCTAAACTGCTGTTACAACAAAGAAGTTCTTCCTAGGAGGAATCTCTTTTCTTGTAATTTGAATCCATTGCTTCATGTTCTATGCCATTGCTGCACTAGACTGTTATAGTGCTATTATTCCACTTTCAACATCCTATGGAATCCTGGGGTTTGCAGTTGGGGGGAGCTTTGAGGATTCCATAGGATGTTGGAACCCCAGGATTCCATAGGATGTTGAAAGTGGAATAATAACACTATAACAGTCTAGTGCAGAAATGGCCGTGGTATCTGGAGAAGTAGAAAACAAGCTGTCTCCATTTTCTGCACAACATCCTTTCAGATATGTAGGGATAGCTATTGCGTCAGTTCTCAGTCTTATACTCTCCAGGCTGAAGATGCCAAGCTCCCTCAGGATACCTGTGGTGTTCTAGTCTGAATCATCAGATCTCAGCCAGAAGCTTGTTGGTGTCTTATACATGTGGAAATTCACCTACAAAAGTGTCTGAGCATGTTTGTTCAATGCAGAACATCTGTATTCAGTGCAAGGCTACAGAAGCAGAGTTACCCCTACAGTGCTGCTGTGGATTTGGTTGTGCCTTTGGTTGCACAACAGTGCCACAGCACGATCAATGTGTAGGTCTCCACGTGGAGATTTGCACTATGCAGTCTGAATAGGGTTGCCAGAGTGAAAACCTGAGAGGGCTCCCATATCTTTAATAATTCTGTAGAAGAGAGAATTTTCAGCAAGTGTTCCTGGTTACCTGGCTGCATGGTGAGCAAAACCTGGTGATTTTTACTCTTCTATTCATCCATTAAAAATACAGGTGTCCTCTCTAGTTTTCAGTCTGACAGGATGGTGCAGTGGTTTCAGCACTGGACTATGGGCCTTTCCACACTACACAACTATTGCACTATAATTCCACTTTAACTCCCACCATTCTGTTCTATAGAATCATGGGATTTGCAGTTTAGGGAGTCATATTTAGAATTCTCAGCCAGAGAGCTCCAGTACCTCCCAAGACTACAAATCCAAGGATTCCATAAGTGGCAGCCATGGTAGTTAAAGTAGAATTATAGTGCAATAACTGTGTAGTGCAGAAAGGCCCTATGACTCTGGAAACCAGGGTTCACATCCACATTCAGTCATGGAAAACCATTAAGTGACCTTGGGCAAGTCACATTCTCTCTGCCTCAGAGGAGGCAAAGGCAAACCCTCTCTGAACAAATCTTGCCCAGAAAACCCTGTGATAGGATTGCCATAAGTCATGCAAAACAAACAAAACCTTAAATCCCAGTGTCAAGTTTCAAATTACATTGGAGCACTAAATATGAATGACAAATAAACAGTGGGAAAAGAACAGGAAAGGAATGACTGCTAACTAAGGATGTAGCTATGGGGAAGGAATTGTGTAAGTGAGAATTCTGCCTCCCAAAAGAAATTTTCCTTAATTTGCTCTTTTCCCAAAGTTATACCCTTGAAGAAACCATTTTAGGTAAAATTTGTCAGGATGATGTTGATAGGTGAATCTATATATAAAGCAGGTTTTGAGAAAGTAACTATCTGGTGTAAAGTTGAAGGCTGTCCGTAGGTTGTTGTGGGTTTTCCGGGTTTTGAGGTCATGTTCTGTTAGTATTTTCTCCTGATGTTTCGCCTGCATCTGTGGCTGGCATCTTCAGATGATCCTCTGAAGATGTCAGCCACAGATGCAGAAGAAACGTCAGGAGAAAATACTGATTGAACACGGCCTCAAAACCCGGAAAACCCACAACAACCTAACTATCTGGCATTATACCTCCAACAGTCCTCCAGCAAGTACAGCCACTGTAGTCCAAAAAGTAAATCTCCAAGGCCTCGTATAATGTAGTTCAACTGGCACAAAGCCTTAGGAGCAACAACATAAGGCCTCACCTGCCTTAGAGCGTTCAAGATGTTCTCTCCTGAAAGGCATGAATACCTGTTTCTACTTTGCTTCAATTATAAAGCCAGTTTGGCAAGAGACAGACACACAAAGCCTGCCTCAAGAAATGCCCTAATTACTGAAACTGCTAATTAAGACATTAGATTCAGAGGTTGCTCCTTCAGAAAGAATCTATTTTTGTGTGGGTGTTTTATAAGATGCCAGTGGCTATATGGAAACTAACACATTAGATGTGTGTGAAGATATTATGGCAACCTAAGCAGATATATGGAGAGCCAGAATGGGATAGAACATTGGACTAAGCCTCTGGAGATCAGGGTTCAAATCTCCACTCAGCTGTGGAATCCCACTGGATGACCTTGAGTGAGTCACATTCTCTCAGCCTCAGAGGGAAGCAGTGACAAACCTTGAACAAATCTTGTCAAGAAAACCCCTGATAGGTTTGCCTTGTTGTTGTTGTTGTTGTTGTTGTTGTGTGTCTTTGAGTTATTTCTGACTTACAAAGACCCTAAGGTGAAACTTCCACAGGGTTTTCCCAGGCTGAGAATATGTGTTGCCCTGAAGGTCACTTCGTGGGTTTCCATGGCTGAGTGAGGAACTGAACCCTGTCCTGGGCAAGTCACATTCTCTCAAACCACTACATCACGGTGATTCTTTAGGTTGATCTTAGGGTCAGCATAAGTCAGAAAAGACTTGGAGGCACACACCACCAGCAGCAACAACAATAAAGGGGATATACCCAGTCTTTTCAGAGGTAAGCTTCACATTTATCCCCAGCCTTGAATATGTCACCTATTTGTTAAAACCCATGTATATGTCTGTCTGCCTGCTCCATATGTATCTGTTTTTCAGCTGCTCTCTTTCTCCTGTTTGTTCTTATCTCCTGAAATGGGAGTGGACAACAAATTGCTCCACCCAAAAGTTCCACAGCCAACCATGGAATTGCCTCTTTGGCAAATCTTAAATAAAAAAATTAAACTGATAGTGGTATACCTTTCATGTGACTCTCCTTGAAATGGATTATGAGCCAGTTGTGAGTCATGACCCATCAGTTGAAGATCTGCAGTATCTAGGGTTACCAGGTTGAAACCAAGGAATATGAGTAGACCTTCAAATCTTCCAGTGCAGCAGGAGATCAAGTAGTCATGTGACTTATCCAACTGGCTCTCTCCACCCATGCTGGCCCTGTCATCCAGCTGCCTGCCCTGTTGGCTGAAAGCAGTCTTTGCTCCTAGTTACATAGCCAGCAGAGTAGGGGATGAACAACAGGATGTCATGAGGGAGTGGAGAGCAAAAGCTGAAGCAACCTGTTGTAGGTATGTGAAGTCAGCATAGCAAATGTGTTCCTAGGCATTACTTCTTTAACAGAATATTTGGCACCACAGCTAGAAATAACATGGACAGAATAGAGATAGATTCCTATAACACCACCACCAAAAAAATATAATAAATATAATAAAGAGAGCAGTTTCATCATGTTTCAGCAAACATTTTTTTCAAAACAATATTCAATACAATAAGCACATGTAAAATGGAACAACCAAGTCAAGTGAGCATTTCTTAAGTGAAACAAAAGCATTTGAACTTTCTAGATATCTAGAACATTTGAACTTTCTAGATGTCTTCCAAAATGCATCCAAGGATGGTTTTTCTTTCACCAGCCTCCACTTTTGTTGTGATTTCCAGTTTCAGTGGCTAAGTTATATGTTCTTGCTGGTGAGTCAGGCTCATCTCCTCTCCCCTTTTATCTCTGTATTGGTGTTCATGCATGCTCAGTAAAGGACTCTGGAGGCAGCTGCTGTTTACCTTGCTAGTTATAGGCAGGCAAGCACACCTACAGTAGGGTCAGCTAGAGCAGAATCTTATTCTTTCCCATTTTAACCTTTATTGCCTTGCTTACTGCAGACATGCTGTTACAATCAGACAACAAAAATCTGTGTTTCTCCAGCCCTCCTTCACCATCCATATAATGCTGCTGACACTAAAAAAAATATCTCTAGCTGGACAGAGGAAGAGGAGGAAAGGGTGTGGACATAAGAAATTGGTAAAAAGGAGCTTTGCTGTCAGAAGCTTGTTAATGGAGGTATGCCTCTCTGTGCAGAACATGTTGTAAGTGTAAGCTGCCACTCCTGAAAGCTTCAGAAGCACTACTTTTTGGTACCATATTTGTTCAGCTCTATGAGCTCTGGTGGGCCACAAAGCAATCTTTTAGAGACAACAGCCAGTATTCTATATCAGTTGGTTAGTCTGTTACCCTGTATTGTGGGGGTCCCGGGAGGAACGCCCAAATAACCAAATAAAACACAAGATGGGGGAAATTAACTCGAGCACTCTCTTAAACTATCAAGAGGCAGGGTAACTTTAGCTGGGATCTTGTAACCCTATGTATACAGCGTCAGGTCAGAAGAGCAGTCAGACAGTTTTAAAATAGTAAAAATAATAGTTTTATTAAAGGACAAACAATAGAAAGATGCCACAAGCACACAGCTAACTAGAAATTAGAAATGAGAGTTTTCAGGGGGAATGGGTGATACGACACCTTATCTCGTTTTTCTGGAGAAAAGCGGAGGATTGCAGGGAAGAAAGCTCAGCGCGGTTCGCTGAGGGGAGCTAGTCAGACCGAACGACAGCAAGGTGGCATGGAAGTCCAGAGCTATCCGAGGTGGACTCGGAATCGGGAACTTTTTATAGGCTGGATTGTGCCTACAGGCCATGCCATGCTCGGTGAGAACAAAGGAAATTTGGAGCGGGACAAAAGTGTTGGAAAAGGTCAGGTTTTACATGATTAGCTTAGTGCTAGATGACAATAGTGTAGCCAGTATGCAAATGGCTCAGCATAAAGAAGGTGCCGGCTCAGGGCCGAGCGTCTTTGTGTAAAGCCGTGCTTAAGCAAGGCGTGTCTGCAAGAAATGGTCCCTGAAGCAACGGAGAGGCCTTAATCTGCCTGCCCAAATGAGGATTGGAATGTCCAACCATTACCGGCCGCGCCTGTTTACATGCTTGTCCGGTGGCCCTTGCAAACATGTGGAGCAGGGTGGCAGAGAAAGTTCAAATGAAGGCCAAATAAGTTTGATATCAAGAGATATCCAGTGCTATCACCGGCATGACAGAACCATGGTAACAAGTCAAGTATACTTAACCTAGATTTAGTCATCTGTCACTGTTCCATATTCACGATCACTCCTTGGTCATGATTGTGACACTGTTGCCACAATCAAACCACCACCACCACCTACTTTACTGGGCATTAGCCGTACGACAAACCTGGGGGCAGCTTAGCAACAGAGCCAGACTAGCCACCAAGAGAATTCAGATTGATAGGCTGTTGAATATGGAACCCAGGCTAGCCAGAGGAGGAGCTAGATGGAGGGCGGGAGAGTAACAGAAATTTAACTTAAACAGAGTTCTAGACAGAGGCCCTTTCCGCACTGAGGCTTCTAGCGCAAGCGGGGGAGGCCAGCAAGTGCAAGAAGTCTCGTCCGGGAGGCTGCCGCTTCCCCCTCCTTCCTTCCGCAGGCGAAGGAACCAGCGGGGAAGCGGCACCGAAGGAGGCTTGCCGTGCAAGCCGCCCTCCCCCGTGCGAAGCAGGAGACCTCGCACTGGATTCCCCCCCGCACGCGCGCGAAGCGGGCGGCGTCGCGCCGGATTCCTACCCCCCCTCGTGCGCCGGATTCCTCCCCCCTGCACGCGCGAAGCGGGCGGCATCGCATCCCCCCCGCGCACGCGTGCGTGCACAAAGCGGGCGTCGCGTCCGTCGCGCTGCCTCCCCACCCCGCTCCTTCCTTCCGCAGGGGCGGAGGGAAGGAAGCGCGACCCGGCCGGCTCCCGGAGGCTCCACACGAAAGGTAAGTGCGGGTGGGCGCCGGGAGCGTTGCGTGAGCGCGGGGTGATTTTCGCTTGGACGTGAAAATCAAAAAACCCGCGCTCGCGCCGCTTCAGCCCCGTGAGCCGGGCGGAAGTGGGAGTGCGTCGTGCGGAGCGACGCTCCCACTCCCACGAGGCTCACGGGGCTGTCGCGCGAGCAAAGGCCCGTGCGAAAAGGGCCAGAGAGTTTGGAGTTGAGAGAGAGAGAAAGAGATCCATTTGGAAGTGTGTGTGAGAGAGAACGAGAGTGTTTGCTGGTTACAATATACAAGTATTGTGCTGTTTGCTAAGCTTTAATTTACCAACTACCTTTTCCTTTGACAGTTTGTTAGATAAAGATTTGGTTATATTTTTGTAAAGAGCAGCCTCAATAGAGTGTCTCTTTCATCTGGATTGAGTGTACACGCTACCACCCGTGACACGGTCATTGGATAAGCTATTCTATGCTTTGCTCTATATCTGCAAGGGTGTGGATTTAGGAAAAGCAGTAGAGGGAGATAAACTGGGAGAGGAAGCCAGTAGGAGACAATATTTAGAAGGGCACTGCTTCTCTAAGAAGGGAGAATTTAAAGCAGACCTGAGTTTCATACCGCTTGCTTGGTCCAGATCTCCCAGTTTTTGTTAGGTTGCAAAGAGAGAAAGAAGTTCATTCAAAACATGGGTGAATGATGTTTCTGTTAGCTTTGGGGGATCCAGGTTGGGAGAGGTTACTTAGTTAAGTATATTTACCTAAGCAGATGATGTAGAATACTGGCTTGTGTTTTACTGATCCCTATTTTAAGCTTGTGGCCTTTGATTTATTAACTGCTTTGCATCAATGTGGTGAGCCACTTCTGGTCCAAAGCAGTGGAAGCTAGGGGCTCCAATGTCAGTGGAATGGTGAATCTGCTCCGGGTTTTAGTTTGAGCTTTAAATGAGGTGCCCAATGTGCTGAATCCTGTCCCTCTAGATTGGGGTCACTGGAGCCATCAGCAGCAACCACTGGTCAAAAGCTGGATTGCAAATGCAATGAATAAATAAATCATTAGAAGGCCTTTGCTAGACTGGGAGTCTCAGCCTTACTTTATGCATGAGAAAATAAATTGGAACAAGAAATTCTAACTACTGGGAGGTGGAGAAAGGCTAAAAATAAAGTATGTAATTTAAATGAATTGGTGCCTTTGCTCTTACTTTGTGCTCCAGTTAAAGTTTGTCTTTTTTTCTCAAAGAAAAGTAGGTTATATTGCTGACAGGAAGCAGAAAGAGTTGTGTTCTTGCCCTAGACAGGGGCTTTGCAAACATTTCTGCAGTTCCTGCTACCTGAGAGGGAGGATGATTGGATGCACAGACATTGTTGGCAGGTTTTCACTATGCAGCTGTTTTTCCTTCAAGGGATAGTAGAAGAGGGATTCCTTTGTGTAAGTGTTGTCCAGGCAGGGTTTATGGAAGAGCTTGGTTGAGACCCATTTAACCTCCATCATCGTGACCCATTGGGTTGGGTTCAAACTCAGTCATGTTTGTTGTCGTTGTTGTTTGTCTTGTTATTGTTGTTGTTGTGTAATCCTAAGGTGAACCTATCATGGGTTTTCTGGGGCTGAGATTGTGTGATGTGCCCAAGGCCCAGTGATGTATTTAAGTCTTTTACAAGAAGTCTCAAGTCTCTACCTTCAAGTCTCAAGTCGAGTCTCAAGTCCTTGCAAGATACTTTCAAGTCAGGTCTGGAAGTCAATTTTATACCTCAACCAAAATTCCAGAATTATTGGACAGAGTCAAACAAAGTCAGTTTTAACAATTTAAGCAGAGTCGGCCCTCCACATTTGCAATTTTGCCATCTGCAACTTTGGACATGGGGAATAGGACCCTTCTTATTCCCCATTACTGAAGCTTCACAAATTTTAGTAGGAAAGATCATTCCTTCTCAAGCCTGTTGCCTAACACATTTGCTGTTCCCTTCTGACTCCCTTTTCGCACGCAGTTTCTTTTGTGAGAGGGCCCCTTGAGCATTGCGTAAATGGGAGTGCCAGTCCGTACGATGCACTCCCATTTACGCGACGCTCACGAGCCTAAAATGGGCTGCACACGGATTTTTTTATTTTCGGCTCTAAGTCGAAAATGCTGCACGGTTGCGCAATGCTCCCGGGGCCCGCGCACACTTACCTGCCCTGTGGTACGTCGTCCTAGGCACGCCGGTCGCGCTTCCTCCCCCAGCGCAGTCTACAGCTCCCAGGTTGCACCGCGGAAGGAAGGGGTGGGGCGGTCATGCGACCAGGAAGCCAGCTGCGAGACGAAGGAGCATGAAGAGAGTGCCTCGCGCAAGAACCTGCTTGCGTGAACGGTACCCCCCACCTCCGCGATAAGGTAACATGCAGAAAAGGCCTGAGAAATGAACCCTGCACTCTGGGGGCAGGTCTTGTCTTTTGCTTTTAGGAAACATTTTAGAAGGCTTCTCTGATATGCAGGAGGGACAGGCTGCTGAGCAGACCTCAATCCTGCCTCAAGCCCATTGCCTAACCCATTTGCTCTTCCTCTCTGAGAAATGCACCCACACTTTGGGCTTGAGATAGATTGCCATGTGACCAGTAGGCAAAAAGAGATGGAGGCATTGTTCAAAGTCGTAAGGTTTCTAGATGAATGTGTAATATTACTGAACCAAGGGCAGCAAGTCAATCACTAAAAATATACAAGTTTCGAGTCAAGTTGAGTCAGTGCCTCATTTATTGCCGAGTCGAGTACGAGTCAAGACACTGAAGTGACTTAAGTCCAACTTGAGTCCGAGTCTATTGGCTCGAGACTACATTACTGTCAAGACCACCCAGTGGGTTTCCACAGCTGAGCAGAGAATGAACCCTAGTTTCCAGGGTTGTAGTCCAGCACTCAAATCACTACACTACATCATGATGGCCTCTCAGTCATGCTTAGACACATTCAAATCAAAGGGACCTATGTTAGTTGTGTCTAACTTAATTCTCATTGATTTCAATAGAGTGCACAATCTCTCTCTCTCTTTCACACACACACACACACACACAGTAGTGTCTTACATTACTGTTATGTAAAACTCAAATATCAATTACAGTTGGCATATCTGAAGGGTGATACCATGATCATTAATGTTATTTATTTATGTAGTATTTTTTCTGTATATGGCACTTTACAAGTAAAAGAACAACAAAACAGATTCCTGTCCTCAGGCTTACAATATATAGGTTACATCCTATAAGTTTGGAAGAGGTCACAAGATAAGAGCAGAGATTTTTTTGTACTTGGGTTAACACTAGGAGATCCTAATGTGCAAGTTGATGTCTGTTCAAGTGGTGGTGTGGTGGAAAGTTAGCTAAATAATGCAGTACAATATTCATCTGTTAAAACCTTGGATCCCCACTTCTTCGTGTTCCCTTTTTGTTCCCTGTAGCTGCAAACTCAATGCAAGGAGCAGTGCTATGCTACAGCCAATGGCTTCCTCTCTCTTTTGGCAGTTGCATTGCTTCTCAATGTGCTGGGAAATGCCAGTATTCAAACTGGCCAATCAAGTGGCTGGTTGTTGGGTCCTGGGCAGTGAGGCCATCAGTTTCACTCAGGTCCACTGCCTGGGCACAAAAGAAGAGGCACATCCAGGTGCCAGCACAGTCTGTCTTAGCTGTCCCCATCCACCCTCCCTACTGTCCAAGGTTGGTCTATCTTATGAATCAGTTAAGACATTGCCATGGCTGTAGGTTGCTACCAGTTAATGGGATTGAGGAGGAATTGGTCATTTCCTTGGGGTCTTCGCTTTCTTCATGCTAATAAACAAAAGCTATTAATGCATGCAATATCTTGTCATAGCTTTATTGTGGTCTTGGTGTGTTTTCATCATCAGACCAAATCCAATTACAGGAGTGGGTGTGTTACCCCAAAACACATATGGAGAATAATTAGCTCAAAAATGGGCCTGTGAGAGGGCGATAACTTAGCAAGGTCTGACACCTATGTTTACCAGGTTACTCCAAAAGAGACCAGTCAGAAAACTTATAGTAGAATTTAAATGTGTTTTATTGGGGGAAAATATACATGCACACACACACACAAGCAATCACACAAGGGTAACTGAAAATAAAGAATAAAAAAATGGATAGCAGAGGTAAAAGGGAGTGAGTTATATTAACTATCCAGAGAGAAGCAGAGAAGTGGTGATGTGACTTGAAGTCCAAAGTCAAAAGGCAGAGTGACAAGGAGGATCCCTGAAATTGAAGTGCTGTGCATGCCTATTTGTGTGTGTGTGCATGCCCCAATCTGAAAATGGACTTGCATATACCTAAATTGCACTTATATGCATAAGCCACTGACAAGATGACCACCTATTTAGGTACGTTTTCAAAGTACTGAATGCTATGACAATTATTTTTGGGTCACCCTGATGAAAGAGCAAATTGGTGAACATGTTGGCCTTGCACCAAAGCAAACAGGCTCTTGTGATTTTGTGTCACCTGTTTTTTCCTCCCGTCAGATCAAAGCAATGCGAATGATGACATGCCCTTCCCCTAGATATGTCGACACAGGAAATTACAGGTACAATGAGTAGTGTACAAACCCCATTTTCCTTCAACCCCTGGGCTTCTTCTTCCCCTGCACATTTCCAAATATTATGTTGATGTGGTCCTGTCATCTTGGTATTGTTTACTACTGTTCTACCTGAAATGCTTCTTGCAGAGGAGGAGACAGTGGAAATGGTTTCCATCTGATCTGGTAGAGAAAGATGGATCACAGGCTCCTCTCAAAGGTTGTATGCAACATGCTTGTATGTGTGTGTGTTTATTTGTGTGTGTGTGCATACCTTCAGGCTACCTCTCATTTTATGGCCTCCCCATGAATTTCATAGGGTTTTCTTCAGACAAGGCTTGCCAATGCCTTCATCTGAAATGTAGTCTACAGCCCCTGGTATACCTTGGCAATCTCCCATCCAAGTACTAACCATGCCTGACCCTGCTTAGCTTCCAAGATCAGACAGGACCTGATGGCTTCATGGTATGTAGGCCTTATGACATTTTGGGCAGCCCCTGATCCAAAAGAGAGCAAAGATGCCAGGGAACCAGTATTTCAAAATCCCAGTGGAAGCATCATTCCAACAGCATTTGGAAAATGAAGCACTTTTCTTGCTAATTTGGGAATAAACTACAGCCTGTGAAGGCTGAACTGTTTGAACCTCTAGGTCATTATGACGAAGTTTGAGAAACTAGATCCAGAATATTCAGCAATGCTGCCACTGTATGTAAACGAATCATCTCCTTGTCTTTCTCTGCCATATGCCACACTTGGTAGGGGTCACTGAGACAAAATTCAAGATGCCTGAGATAATTGGTTTCTAATCCCTTTGACGAATAGCTTCTATTTAAAGAGAAATAAGGCTGCATCTCACAGATATCTAGGTGACACTCTCCAAAGACTGTCCTGTTTCCATGCCAGCTTTCGGACTGAATGCCATCTGGAAAATAAAAGTAAGTATGTATCTTTATCTATGCTGTTTCTATCTATGTTGTATAGTGACAACCTCCAACTGTAGTTTGGTTCTTTTATTTGTTCAATATCAAATTAGTCCCATTTGGAATAATGAAATATTATTTGAATTAATATATGAAATAATGTTTGTAATGGTAACTTTATATAATTATGACTATTATTTTATTTTATTAAAATTATCCATATCCACCCATACCACTGACATTCTTGTTTTCATATCTATCAGTGTGACTATAGTTTCATGCAGATGTTCAGACTGTTATTTATTTCCTTTAGAAGGAACATGGATATAATTTTGAGCTTGTTGCATGTATTTTATTGTGATAATTTTCTGCTTTATCCCATTGGTGTACTTTTAAATCTAGCAACAGTGTTTTTCAGACTTTCAGTCTATGCATCCATTATTTAGTGTTCAAAGGCTCGTCATTAAAATGCTGTTTTTCAGCTTCCTTTGGGCATAACTAATATCTCTATCTACCTTCTCCTTTCTCCCCTCCATTACCTTTTCTTCTTCCTCATTGAAGGACTCCTGATATTGAATTTACTGAAGTGTATTCGTATTTCAAATATATCACCATTTCCAATGAAAAGGTTTCTGCCTTATCTTACTCTCCCTTATCCTTAGTTAAGCTAATTATGCACACAGTTAAGCTATGAAATTTTTGATCATAATATTTATTAACTTAGTTGGCTCAAAGTTCAAAGAGGCTAAGGCAATCAGCAGATACTAATCACGGTTACATGCTATTCCTAGCATGAGACATGTCAAATGGTATCAGTTGTTAAGAAGCAACAGAGGCAGGAAGACTACTGAACTTGGAAATGACATCTTATAAGCAGAGGTGTTGGACGGCTCCCAAGTCTGTGTGTGATGATTACGTTCCAGGTCTTAGTCCAGACTTTAATGGATTTATCCAAGGTGGTTAATCTCTATTTGGATAGCTATCTCTGTTTGGATAGCTCCTCTAAAGTTTGGGCTGCAATTGACATGGGATTCACCAATTATTTCTGCCTACAAGTCAAACCATTACCTATATTGTGCTGCTTTCAGGGTTGATGATCTGTATTTGTTTCCCCTACTACCTCTTTTGTGAAAACTGCAGTCTTATCCATAGCAACATCAATCATAGAATCACAGAAATGTAGAGTTGGAAGAGACCACAGGGGCCATCCAGTCCAACCCCCTGCCATGCAGGAACACCCTCAAAGCACTCCCGACAGATGGCCATCCAGACTTTAATGGATTTATCCAAGGTGGTTAATCTCTATTTGGATAGCTTAAAAACCTCCAAGGAAGGAGACTCCACCACACTCCAAGGCAGCAGATTGCACTGCTGGACAGCCCTGACTGTCAGGAAGTTCTTCCTGAGGTTCAGGTGGAATCTCCTTTCCTGCAGCTTGAGTCCATTGCTCCTTGTCCTGGTCTCTGGAGTCCTATGAACCAGGGGAAGTAAACCTGTAAGCATACTTTGACCACTAATCTCAAGGGATTCAACCCAGTTTGAACGGGATGGGGAAATCTCCTTTTTATTTCCAATCAGTGATCGGAGGTAGCAATGGGATCCTCTTCTTGCCCTCTTGTATTTCTGGTTGGCAAGATAACTGTTATCTCTGATCAGCAATTAGCAAAAACAGAGGAGGGGGTTCCTACCTTACGCACCTTTATTGTGTAATGCAATAGTTAGGATTGTGAAAAGAGACTTTCTCCATGAAGAAAGGGCCATGGAGAGACAGTGAGATGGGAGAGTTAGATAACATGCAGGGAAGAACTTGTGGTACTGGACTATTTGTTTATAGTTCAAGAGGCAGGGCAAGTCCTATGAGATACAGAACAAACACTTTAAGACATGCTGATGGTGAACAAAAAAAAAAAATAACAAAATGCTCAACATTCAACTGATGATAACAGAAATGATACACTTCTCATGCTATGTGTGTGTCTGTCATTCAGGTTTGTTTCAGAAATGAACAACAAAATCATTTGGGATTTCTGAACAATCAAGGGATGGTAGGTAAGTACTGCATAAGCATACATGACTTAACAGAAATAAAGTGCTTTGGTGGGGGGACAATTTGCCAATGAACCTTTTAAATACACACACATATATATATATATATATATATATATGTAGAGTGAATGTAGAAAGATTCAGGAGAGAAATTAAATGTTTTAGATCTGCTGTTTCCACATGGAAATACACCTATTGCTTCTTCTGAAACTGCCTGTGGAGAGGAAAAACTTTTTGCCAAAGATATTTGTACCTTTGTGAGGTTTGCAGTGTGTTTCAAACTTGAAGAAATGCATGCAAAAGCTTCCATATATTTTATAGAAGTGTACAAACATGTTTTGTAAATGCATACAGAAATATATACATTTTGGGGGGAAAACATGCCCAGTTACACTTCAATGTCTGCTCAGGGAGAAAAAATGTACCACATTGTTTCTAGAAATGAAAACAGTGAAAGGCCACCCCACTTGAGACTTCTAGCAAATCCCTAAAAAAATTTCATGTGGGTACCTTGGGTATGAAATTGCTGAGTAACCTAAAGTATAATCTAGGCCCAGCTGAGACCAACAAAGATTTGAAAAAATGACTACTCTGATATTGGGGAAATAATGTTTAATATTGGGCTAGTTTGTTTTTTTCTTCTATACTCTCACAGAGTTTCATGAAAAATATGTTGCTGAAGATTAGAAAATGGACCTAGAAAAAATGGAGGAAGTAACCCAAATTGGGATAGCCAACCTTCAACAGAGTGGTGACATTCAAGTAGAAGATATGGACAAGACCTGTACAGAGGTCATATATATGCAAACAAACCCTAGAATCACAACTGCTCTTCAGAGCACAGCTGACAGTGATGAAGACACCATTATCTCTGAAGCCACATTTGGCATTGCATCTGAAAAGATCACCATGTACCAAGCCAGCCCAAACATCATACCAAAGATCTACATTAGCACTACCCTTGAGAGCAATACTGATATTTGGGAAGAAATAAGTGACACAGTTGGCCAAGAAGAAAGTATGGCTTCTGAAAATAACCACATCAGCACACCTGAAGTGGATTGCAAGTCCACTACTGGAGATGACATCTCAGTTTCCAAGGAAGTTATCTTGGATGCATCTGAAAATACCAAGTGTACAGCTTCTGGAAGTGTGTATAGTGAGGAATACATTATCAGCACAAGCTCTGGTGACAGTACTATATCTACAATCGAAGAAACCAGTTCAGTTCTTGAAAACACAACCATAATCACTACCAGTGGTGACACATTCTACAAAACTCCTAGAAATATGACTGCTAATAAAACCATTGTCAGTACCACTCCTGAAATAAGTGCTACATCAACAACTACACGAGGAGATCTTTGCAATAGCTTTGCCTCAGGAGAAGCTGTACCTGTTATTGGAGATACTAATGATATCACTTCTGAAGATGTCATTAGAGGTGCTTTCAATTCTTTTTCTGTTGGAGACACAACAGAAACTGCTACTACTCTTGGTTCAATTATGGACTCTATGGGAACCAACGGCACTGAAGAAGCTTCAAACTCTGAAGACTGGGCCACAAAAGAAGGTGATTCCACAATTTTTCCTGGAGGTTTCACCAACTGTCCTAGCCCTTTTTCAGATCCTGAGGAGATTCCCCATCATGCCTTGAATGACATGTTACTCTCTGGCTCAGAAACCACCACCATCTTTTCAGACAGTGGCACTGACAATCTTTTCAGTGAGGACACTTCAACCATTACTTCAACATTTTCAGCTGCCTTTCAACAGGCTCCAACTGTTGTCTCAGGAACCACCATCAGCTCCTCCTCTGACAGCAACAATACAGCTGTTGAAAGCACAGGATCAATAGAAGGTCCTGGAAATAGTCCTACAAATGGAAACACAGCAGATGCCATAATAAAAGAAGCTACAACCAAAGCTCCCACCACCACCATTGCCTCCAGGGAGATAGGCAATGCTTCACCAGATGGCAACTTAGATGCTTCCGAAAACAGGACATCCTCTGTCTCTGGATATACTGTCACAACAGACTCTGGAAACTTAGTCATCCCTTCTAATGATGAAAATACCACATCTTCTGAAATAATCTCTACTCCTTGTTTAGACACTGCTACTATTAATGAGAATTTCCTCATTGGTCTTGGAAATGTAACTAACATTATTAGCACCAGAGAGAATACAAATAGTGCCCCCAAAGGCATGGACATAAGTTCTGGAAACATGCCAGCCATTGATATACCAGAGACTTTCAGCAAGTCCAGTCTTTCTGGGAAAAGTATCAGCAAATTGTCTTCTGGAGAAGTTAGGGATACTGAGGTCTGTAAAGAGAAAGTAATCATTGTTTGTGACAATTCTGGCATTATATCTAATTCCATTCATTCCTTTGAGTGTACTAACACCACTGAATACATTGCTACGTCAGGTTCTGGAAATAACACAGTGAAAGAAGATGACATTGCCACTGCTCCAGCAAGGACCAGTGAAACAGAACAATCATCATCTCCTGGAAAGGTGACTAACCTCATTTCCAGAGACATTCTTAACACTCCTGTAGAAGATACCTTTCAAGATACCACAACTATTTCTTCTTTCACAGAAAGTGTTGTTGATCCTATCCCTATGGCTGTTACAACTATAGCAACTCAAGAAGATGTATGTACAAACATGGTTGGAAATGTCACTGCCAGCTGTGGAACCACCATTGTCTCTGAAGGTGTAATTAGAATCACTTTGGACAAAAGCATTCCCCATAGACACAAGACCACTACTAATGGCTTTGGTGATGATGTCGTCCCTGGAAATGATACAGGAGTTGCATGCAAAGATGTCAGCCATTCTCCTTTTGATGTTGGTATAATCACCACTGCATCTGGAGAACCCTTTGCCTCCTTCCAAAATGCCAGTGTTCATGGATATGTCACTACCACTGCGTCTTCTCAGGATACCTCTGGAGATGCTGCTGAAAAAGAATGTGGAAGATCCTCTGAAACCATTACTGGCAAGATCAGTAGGACTTTTGGAAATTACGCCATTACTCATGGAGTCGCTGCTACCACTGATGTCATACACATGATTCCCACAACTGTTGCCACCACTGGAGGTGCCAGAGAAGCTGCCACTGAAAACACAATTCCCATTTTGGAAGACAATAACATCACTGCCACAACAAAAGCTGCTTCTGATTCTCAGAAGATTAGTAGTACAACTTCAGAACATTACTACAACATTACTACAACAACTTCTGGAGATGTCAAGTCTATGGCATCTCCAGAAACATCTACAATTCATTTTGAGAATGATTTTGTAACAGCATCCTTTACTGATTTTGAGAACACTAGTGTCACCTCCTCAGCACATAGAGATACTGTTCCCTCTGCTGAAGAAGACACTGTCAACATTGCTTCTAGAAATATCACCACTTCTGCTACTGAAGAGTTTCCTACTACTGTATCTGACAAGGTTCCCACTGATCCCTACAAGATCACCATACATACTGAAAGAACCATTGCCAAACCTAGGTCTAAAGACTCCCAAATCAAAGATACCTTTGAGAACTCCACAGAGGGAAAGATCACTGTCTCCATCAACCCATCTGAAACTGACACCAGCACCATAGAAGCTAATAACACAACGGATTCTGCACATAGAGGAATAACCACAACTGCCATTGATAAACAACTGACATCTCAGCATCCCAGCTTTTCTCATGTGAGCCCACCTTTAGGAAAGGAGAGCAATTTAAGAGGAAACTACGCACTTAGTGAGACATCAACTTCAGCTGTGACCACAAGAATTCAAGGTGGCATCAACCATGGTGGGAATACACACCCAGAAGAATTAATAACCCCAGTTCCAAGCCTAACTTCATCAGCTGATACCATAGCTCCAACAGCTATTTCTTCTGGAGATCAGCCTGCTCTTGAATCCACTAGCCCTTCTGGAGATAACCACAATAAGACTGCCAGCTCTGACACATCTTCAACTCACAGTACAGCACTGGACAGAAATTTGAGTGTTGCCTCAGTTGATGATGACAACAATCCTCGTTCAGCTACTACAACAATTGTTTCTGGGGGTTTTCTACCAAATTTGGAAGCTGCTCCTAACATATCTCTGTTCTCTTCCACTATTGACGTAGTGGAAGACACTCAGACCAATACAGTGGACTCTTTGATTGACACCACTGGTAGTGCAGAGACTTCTACTGATACTTCAGAGAAGAAACAGTATGAAGAGGGAAGCTCTTCTGCACATAGTAGAACCACTACAATCCTTGGTCATCTTAACTCTTCATTCTCAACTGAGTCTAGTGTTCAGGAAGCCAGCACAGAACCCATGGCTGCCTTCAGTTACAGCACCGATACCTCGGAGGATGGACACATTGAAGAGACATTTGTCTCTGTGCACAATAAGATAACCACCACCCTTGAGCAGGAATCCAGTTTTAGTAAAGCAACCAGCAGTGGGTGTACCACTATTGAAACCACTACACAAAATGGGAGACCCCTGACAGAAGATATTAGTAACCATTCTGAAAGCAACAACATGTGGAATGATATATCCATGACTTCTGTGGTGGTGGTAGGATCTAAGAATGAAGCCAGCCATGGTGATACTAAACCTCTTCATGAACCTATAACACCTGGCCCAGATGTAATTTCAGTTACTTCTAGAATATCTGAAGTAATTTGTACTCCTGAAGATACCAAAGACAATACAGTTACCGGAGACATTTATGTAACTGAAGATACAACCATTATTACACCTTCTGTAGAAATGAATGTCTCTCTTGCCAATGCATCCAGAGAACTGGCTACTGTTACCTCAGGTGAATTTGACAAAACTACCACACTTTTGGAAGATGATGTTGCCCTTGCCCCTGTGAAGGAAGCCACATCCACAGTTACCACCCTTAAAGATGCTGCCATGATCACCCAAGATTTTTCTGAAGATAATGACACCCTTTCTAAACACGAATTTGCTGATATCCTTCATGACAGCCCCCAAGTGGGAGGAACTCTCTCTTCAGAAAATATTTCAGCATATAACCTTGGAGATGCCAAAATAGTAACTGATAGTGAAGCCCTTACTTCTAAACGAATGTCTTCTACAGAGATGCACGTCCCTGAAGATGCTACTGACCTTGTAGCTAACGTTATTCCAAAGGGGACTCTCCATAATGACCCTTCTGTGATGACTACAGATACATCGGGTACCGTCAGTTCTCTCAATGATACTGTTTCTATCAGTGATGATGCCACTTCTGTGTCTGAGCTTGCCATGAGTTCTGAAGAAGTTTTGTCTTCTGAAAATGACTCCACAGGTTTCTTTGTAGACATCAGTATTCAGAATCAGACCTCATTCACTGAGGCTCCTACTATTGCCCCTGGTAAGATATCCTTTTCTACTGGAGAAACTGTCACCAATATTCCAACTTTGGAAGCAGAAATCATCACTGACAATATTATTGTAGCTAAGAGTGCAGAGGGCATAGTCACTGATGAGGCCAACATTCCTAGTAGTCCTGAAAATGTCACCAACATCACTGTTCCCTGTGTCAGTCCTACAGATGCAGATACTGCTGTTTCTATCCCTCTGGACACACACACTTCAGCCAGTGTCCTTCCTGAGACAGGACCCTTGGGGGAAACATTTTCCTCTGAAAATGCTATCAGTGTGACCACAGAAGATATCAGTGCCCATCCAGACAGCTTCATTTCTACTGAGACATTTAGCACTTTGGTCAGCACTCCACATGAACACAAGGGACACCCATTCACTTCAAGCCTTGATACTGTTTCTACATTAGAAGACACTGCTAGGATATATGAGAAAAGTATTGCCTTTGGAAATTCCATACCTCCCAATCTATTCGCTGATGAAACTGATTTAGCCATTGATGTTGGAGAAGCTAGTCCATCCAGAGATATCACTAACATTGCATCTGATGTTTCCACTATGTCTGGAAGGATGAACACCAGTGAATCTGAAGGAACTAATCCTACAAATGCCCCTGATTCTATCCCCATCACTTCTGAAGCTATTGTCTTGCCTTCTGGAGATAGTACTACTGAATTCTCTGGTACCAAATGTATAGTCTCTGATTCCCTGCCCTCTGGAGATATTACTGCCACAGTCCCCGAAGATAACACCATTGATCTCAATGTTCCAGAATGTACAAACATACCCACAGCCCTTGGAGACATTCATACTACGCCTGTGATTGGCTTTGGAGATGCCACCAACATGATCAAAAACAGAACTGCTGAAATCAACAACACCCAATATGCCACTTCTACCCCTAGCCACACAAAACCCCATGGAAAAACATCAGCATCTCAAACAACATGTGTGCCAAAGGCTAATGTGGCCACCAGAGAAACCTGCAGCACTGACTTCTCTAGAACTCTCACGAAAAGAGGGAAAACAGCTACTTCTGATTTAGCAAAGAATTTAAAGGGCACCACCCCAGTCCATACTGAAAACCTTACTTCTCCTCCTAGAGATTATATCCACATTTCTGACAGCATCCCTACTCCTAGAGGGAAAGTTACTGCTATGATAGCTATTTTTGAAGATGTAGGAAAACAGAATGAGAGCTCTACCTCTAGAGCAACTTTTTCCTTTACAGAGACACCTGTAAGACAAGTCAATTTCAAGTCTGGGATGAACTTCCCCTATAGAGAAGTTAGGAGTACCAGTTCTGCACCAAATAAATTTAAAGAAGATGCCATTTTAACCCCAGTTGCTGCTCCTGCTGTTGCTATCACTCAAGCTAGTGAAACTGTCATGTCTCATAGTAAGGCCAAATCTCTAGGGAAATCAGATCTAAGTAGGAAGAGTATCATATCTACAGCAGACTCTGTCCATGGAACTGTCTCTTGCCCAAGAGAGAGTGTCTCTACTCCCTCCAGTGTAATATCTGGCTCCTCCTCTGAAAACACCTTGAAAGGGATCTCTACTATTGGGACTCCCCATGGACTTCCTGAGGCTGATACTTCTGCAGTAACCACACCTTTTGAGGAGATTCAAGTCTCTGATAATACCAAAGCTCCTGTAGATATCAGCACTACGGTAGCCACAGTTAGCACTGAAGAAGCTTCCACATCTAATGTTAACATTGTCCTGGAAGAATATCCCCTGTCAGAAGTAAAAACAGTTCCAGAAGAAATTGTTTCAATGGGAATCATCAGTACCCCTAGGGATAATTTTGTTTATGGAGCCACTGAAAGTTCTATTGACACTCTGGTACCTACAGATCTTGACTCTTTACCAGATTCTGTCTCTCAGTCTACTGTCTTCTCTGCTGAAACAACCACTATCGTTTCCTCTGAAGAGATGGACACATCTGGAAATGCTTCCTCCAACAAAATTGTTGCTGTTGAAAACATCACTTCTGTGGCCACCATTACTAGTAGTATATCTTCCTCAGAGGATGTCACTTTCATACCTTGCAGTGGAAGTAGTCCTGATGGAGCACATATTTCAAGAAAGGCTATCACCATCAATAGTGAGACAAATGGGCTCTCTACCACTGCCCCTAAAGAGACAGTCTTATTTGAGGATTATGCTACCAACGCTTCTGGATATGAAAATACCCCTGAACTTTCAAACATCTATGAGCATGCCACATGTGCACCAGAAAATGGATTCCCTGCGGTTCCTGAAGATGCTGCTACTGACTCTGAAAGCAGAATCACTGCTCCTGATGATGGTGTCACTACCACTCTTCAAAAATCCAGGGATATCTCCAGTAAAAAGATTTCCAATACCACGGAAATAGATCTCATTGCCCATACTTGCGAGAAACTCACTGCCACACCCAGAGAAACGATTCCTGAAGAGACCAGCACTAATGCTTCTAGAGAAACTGAAGCTGTACCAAGAGAGGCTTCTACCCTCACTCTAGAAGAGACAGCCATTGCCACATCAGAAAAGACTGATGGTGTCATTACAGAGACCGATATATCAAAAGAAGAGAGTGGTGCTATTACATCTGGAGAGCCATCAACTGATGCCTCTGGAGAGGCAAGCATTGATATATTTGGAAAGATTGTTAGCGCCTACTCTACAGGGTCATCTCCAAGTCCAGAGGAGATGGGAGACGTTAGTCCTAGAGAAAGTTATGTCTTTGCCACATTTAGAGAGACCACAGACAACTCTAAGGATGGTCATGAACACTCATTTTCTGCTCCTGAAGATTTATGTGTAGATACCGCAAAAGAAACAGTTGTTGTCCAACCTGGCAATGTCACTGGAGCCATTACTAAGGATACTTCTACTGGCATAGATGAGGCCAACACAGTCATTCGCAGAAAACCATCCACTATGGTCTCAAGCAAGAGCTCTCCCCCTGTTACTTCTGGAGCATCTTTTGTCATCACTCCCAGTGAGATTCTTTCTACTACCTCTCCAGGAGCTTCTGCCATCTTTGCTAATGTACCTAAAGGGAATGTTCCAGCTGCCACAACTTCTAAAAAATCTCCCATGACCAACCCCAGAGGAATTACTTCAGCATCCCAAGAAAAAAATGGCGCCATCAAGCCAGGCAAGCTAGACTTTATTTATGTATTAGTATATTTTAATTGCCGGACTATCTTGGGGTGGTTACAAGGGAAACTGGGATTCAAGGAGATGGTGGAAATTATGTGGGCAAGATGTACAGGAATTCTTGGTTGGGATTTTAGGGGGTGATGTGCAGTAGTTTGGAATGGGGTTTCTGACCTTCAAATGTTAAACAATAGGAGAAGCAAAAATATGTCCTCTGATCTTAATTAGAGTTTTAGAAATACTGACACGTATTAAATTAGATATGAATTTATATTTGCATATGCAGATTATCCCAATATAGAGCTCACCTTGGGGTACCATATATACAAGTGTACCTCAGTTAGTGAAGTCAGTGTGTTGCAGGCATTACTTCTTTAATGGATTAAATTTGGTTCCCGAAGAAGAAATAATAGGATAGTAATAGTAATAGAATAGGGATAAGTTATAATAGGCTATAGTAACAAGTGATATAACATATAATATTATAGATAGATAGATAGATAGATAGATAGATAGATAGATAGATAGATAGATAGATATGGGCCAACCAAATCCTCGAATCCTCAGCAAGGATTTGAGATTCATGAATCTAAATCGCTGCACCAAAATAGGAAAACCGAATCTTTTGAATACACCAACCAAATAGTTTGTAGGAGACCAGACACCTGAAAACCTGGGAGACCAGACACACGAGGGGAGATGGCAAGTAGGTGAGTTTTTCCCTTGGAGTAATAATTGCCTTGGCTAACAATTTCAGAAATTACATCTGGGTTGTGTTCTAAGATATTTAAATTGAACATTTAATATTTAATAAGTTCATTTAATATTTAAGTTCAGCACTATTTTCTGTGCTGAAAATCAATGGCATGTATAAATGCTGGGGTCGATGGGTCTGATGCCTATCAGAAGTAGTGGGGCAGAGGGCAAGGTCACACAATCTCATCCAGTGATTGCCACATGTAGGCCAGTGTACCTCCTTCCACAACATATGCCCGCTCGGGCTGCCTCTCTCTCCAAGGTAATAATCTCTGTTCTTTTGACTTGAGACTGGAGGGTAGGGATTGGGAATTATTGAGACTAAACTAGAGATTTGACTTGAAAGTCCCTTGCAGGGCTTGAGACTGGATTTGAGGGTAGAGAATTGAGACTGGACAAGAGGCTGGTTGTTTTTTTTTAAAGTGTCTTGTTGCAGGACTTGAGACTTGATTTGAGACTGCAAGATGCAGAACTGAGACTGGACCAGAGGCTGGTTGTTGTTGTTGTTGTTGTTGTTGTTGTTGTTTTAAGTGCCTTCTTGTTGCAGGACTTTAGACTTGACTGGAAGACACAGTCTTGAGATTTCAAGGACAGCTGAAAGATTCCTTTGCATAGCTCCCTTGCAAACTCTTTCATACACAATTCTGGGGTTTCTAGTTTTACAAGGTGTCACAGCTTTCTCTGCCAAAGTGTGCTGGTGCATCATCAAACTACAAACCCCAAGATGTCATAAGGAGCTATGCAAAGAAAATCCAGGTTTGACCTGGATTATCTCTGTACTGTACTATGTGGCCCTGTTTACACAGGCAGGAAAATGTGGGATTAATCCACATTTCCTGCCTGTGTAGAAAGGGCTTTCATGTCATTTTCAATCTGGGGAAATCCTGAGGCAAAACTATGACAATTGTCTTGGCCAGATTTCTTCAGAGAGAGGTTTGCCTTTGCCTAGGCTTTTGCTAAGGCTGAGAGAGTGTGTCTTGCCCAAGATTCCCTTGCTTTTTAAACCCTTTTTTAAAAAAAGATTCAAGATTTGTGAGATTCATAGAATCCAAGAACCTTCCAGGGATTCAGATCCGGATTTGGAAAATTGTGGATTAATCTCATCCCTAATTATAAGTTATATAATAGGATAGGGATAAGTTATAATAAGAAACAACAACAACAACAACAACAACAAACAGGATAGGGATAAGCTCCTGCACTGCTAAAAAGAAAGAAAGGGGAGGAGGGAGAAAGGGAAAAAGGTAGTTCAATATGTTTCAGCAAACTTTTATTCAAAACTAACAATAGGTAAATGTTAAATGGAACAACCAAATCAAGTAAGGTTTGCATAAGCAAATAAAAGCATGTTGAATTTTCTACGGAACACCTGAAGGCTTCTTTCAAAATACATTTCAAGATGACTTTTTCTTTCCCCAGCTCCCATTTTTCTTGTGATGTCCTTTTTAGTAGCCAAATTGATAGATCTGTTTGGGGTTTTTTAACACATTGAGCGTACTGGTGAGGCAGGTTTTTCTGTCTACACATCTCAGTAAGCTATTCTGGAGGCAGCTGCTGCTGTTTACCTTGCTGGTTGGACCCAGGTACACAAAGTTTGGCTAGAGTAGAATCCCATTCTTTCCCTGCTGAAGCTTAATTGATTGTACCTTTTACTGTGGAGATCTTGCTGCAACTCAACACTGAGAGTCTGCTTTTTACCCTCTACCATCCTCCCATTGCTAGTGCTGCTAAAAAAATGTCCAGCTGGACAGAAGATGAAAAGGAAAAGAGGGGGTGGTAGGCAGGCATAAAAAGCCTTTGTAAGAAAGAGCTTTACTTTCAGAGGCTTTGTTAACTGAAGCATGTCTGCAGTTAACTCCACTTCTGAAACCCTAGTTTACATATAGCTTCCCAGCCATTATTTTGCATTTGTTCTGGCTGACAGATCTCTTTATGATCACATGAGACTGAGATTTGCCAGATCCCTTAAAAAACCTGTCTGCAATATGATACTCAAGCAGTCACTGATCTTGGGGATAATATCTACATTTGGGCCATTGTAAGAAGTGTTAAGGATTCTAGTTCTCAGGATGGAAAGCAGATCTCCCAGTGTGAGGGGCGGTGTGGTGTGGTGTGAAATCTTGGGAAACCCAAGACCCATGAATCTCACTGAGTGACCTTGGTCTAGTCTTTCAGACTGCACTACTTCATAGTGTTGGTGAGAGGATAAAGTGGGTAGGAGGAAAGCCATAGATGTTGTCTTGAGCTCAGAAAGGTGAGACATAAATGTAACAAGTTTAACACAGGAGTGTGGGGTGTGAGCTTTTACTCTTCCAGACTAGATTTTGTGCATGCTTGACTAACTCGGAATTGGTTTTCCTGACACCCATCAGCCAGCTGTGCAGGTTGTCATGTTAGTACACCATCCTTTCCACAACTATGACTAGCTGTCTAGGGCAAAACTGTTGGGAAACATGAGAGAAAGTTGTAGATCTCTTCAACAGAGTAATTAAATTGGCAAGGCAAAAGCTATACCACTCTATTCTGCTTTGGTCAGAACCCACCTGGAATACTGTGTCCACTTCTGGGCACCACAGTTCAGGAAGGATATTGACAAGCTGGACTGTGTCCAGAGGAAGGCAATCAAATTGGTAGAAGGCCTGGAAACTATACCCTGTGAGGACCAGCTTAGACAGCTGGACATCTTTACCCTGAAGAAGAGAAGGTTAAGAGGGAACATGATAACTTTGTTAAAATATTTGAAGGGATATCATATGGAGGATGGAGCAAGCCTGTTTTCTGCTGCCCCAGCAGAACATAGAGCAGTGGCATCAAACTTCAGGAAAAGAGGTTCCATCTAAACATTAGAATAATAGAATCATAGAATCATAGAAATGTAGAGTTGGAAGAGACCCCGGGGCCATCCAGTCCAACCCCTTGCCATGCAGGAACTCCTGACAGATGGCCATCCAGCCTCTGCTTAAAAACCTCCAAAGAAGGAGACTCCACCACACTCTGAGGTATCATATTCCACTGCCGGACAGCCCTGAGTTTTTTTTTTTTAATTTTATTAAACTATAACACAAAAACAAACGAAAAATAAAACACCATGTGTTATACATAATGGTGAATTAAAAAACAAACAAACAAACAAAACAAAACAAAAAAATTTTTTCCTTCTTTTAAACAATGCAAACTTATATTATTGTTTTTCCCTTCCCCTAAAATCATAAACTTGTTCAGCTTGTTCCGTTCATACAACTTATACATTTTTGTTACGTATCTTCAATTCTTATTTTCATTATATTCATTTTTATTATTATACTTTCACTCTTAATTCAATATTTTTCACTCCCATTTAATCTCTTACTATTATTAATTATAAACTTATTACTTAATATCTCTAAAAATAACCTCTCTCTAAAACCAATTACGGACAGCCCTGAGTGTCAGGAAGTTCTTCCTGAGGTTCAGGTGGAATCTCCTTTCCTGCAGCTTGAATCCATTGCTCCTTGTCCTGATCTCTGGAGCAGCAGAAAACAAGCCCTCTCCCTCTTCTACATGGCATCCCTTCAAATATTTAAATATGGCTATCATGTCCGCTCTTAACCTTCTAAGCAAGAACTTCCTGACAGTAAGAGCAGTTCAACAGTGGAATACACTGCTTCAGAGTGTGGTGGAGCTTCCTTCTTTGGAGGTGTTTAAACAGAGGCTGGATGGCCATCTGTCAGGAATGCTTGGATGGTGTATTGTTACATGGCAGGAGGTTGGACTGGATGGCCCTTGTGGTCTCTTCCAGCTCTATGATAGAGTGATACTAACATTCCCTTGACTTTGACAGTGTACTTCTATTGATGCAGCCCAGAGTTGTATTGGCCTTTTTAGCTTCTGCATCACAGTGCTGACTCACGTTCAGCTTGTTGGAGATCATGGAGCTGTAATTCAGCAACATCTGGATGGCTTTATGATTCCCACCCCAGATCTGCAAGGAACGGGAGGGGAGCTGAAGTGTATGTCAAAAGGCAGGGATCCAGTACAACAGACAGGAGCATATTCAATTGATGACAGAAAGCTTAAAAGCAGCAGTAAGCAGCACACACACTACAGGCTACAAGTGACTCCTTCATTTTGTGATCTCGCAGTGGTACTTCCTGCTCAGATGCCCAAATTTGCTGTAATGGTGCCAAAAAAAGAGCATAATTGTTCCTTTGAAATAAATCATATGCTTTCTTTGCACCTTGTTTACAAGTGGAATCACACTCCCAGAAGCTTCCAAGAAGTGTGATGCCATCTGTAAACAAGTCACAAGGGAAAACTGAAATTTCTTTGCTGCTGCAGCAAAATTATCGGTGGTGGCGGCGTGTGTGTGTGTGTGTGTGTGTTGACCTCTGGAGGCTGCCCTCTCCTGGCTGAAACTGATGTGAGCAGGCTCAGATTTCCCCTGTCTGGGCCAGTTTATATAAGTGTCTGAGCTTCCCTTGGACTGCTCCACCAGACTGCAAGTGTGGACTTGTACATCTGACTGTGCACAAACAGAAACCACCCTATCTATTTTCCCTCCCTTGCAGTGGTCCTTCCTTCCTATTGGTCAATCATGCTTACTGGCATCATGGTCACCCTTATCCTGGCTGCAGGACTTTGCCTGGTAAGTGTGTGTCCTCCACATTCTGATTTCTATTATTGGACAGAAGAGACAAGGAGAAAGAGGGATAAGGAAGAAGATGGTGTCTGCTGGCTGTGGGCTGAACAAAACCTTAGCGAGAGGGGAGAAAATCTCAGTATGTGGATCATACATTATAAAAATGACCATGAGGGGAGAAGATGCAAGGAAATAAGAGGGAGCTGCAAAAATACTTGTGTCTGGAAGCACAGCTGGACAAATAATTGGAGATTATATATAATAGTTGCAATGGGCACGTTAAAAAGTTCCCTTCTGGTCCTTTCCCTGCATTTTCAGCAATCAAACTGACAGAACTCTGCTGGAACAATTTTGAGGTAGGTGAGGTTGACTATAGCTGAAGATTGGGTATTTTGGAGGGACAGCCTATGAAAAATCTTTCAGCTGTCAGCCTCTGTGACATGCAGCAAAAATAGAGCATGCATGACCTTATGTGTATTGTCATACTGCAACTCCCATCATCCCTTACCATTAGCTATACTGGCTAGGGCTGATGGCTAATGCAACCCCAAAATATCTGGCAGGCCAATTGTTTCTCCACTCCTACAATAACCACCTGAACGTTTTTAGTCATTATTTTGTTTCTTCTTCATTATTCTGCGTTGTAGTTATCTTTGCCCTCTGCTACTATTATCTGAGCTTGGCAGTGTTTGGGTTTTTTAAACTACAGCTTCCCAGAATCCTCCAATCAAGAAGGCTACCAAAAGTAATCTTTTCTAGGCTCCAACTCTATATTATCAACATACTACATTACATTGTCAATTTACAGAATAACATGATACCAAAAGAAAAGCAAAGACAAGGTTCCTGCTCTCAAGGAGCTTACAATCTAACTAAACCAGAGTTCCAGAGGACAGGTCTATTGACCCTAGGCAGCGCAGCTGGAGAACTGCCTGTGGGAAGGTATCACTGCCTCATTGCTAGTCCTCCTTCTCTCTGGATATGCTACTTCCATGTCCTCTGGCCAGACCACAACCTCATCCCCTCTTCTAAGCTGCATTCAGGAAGATCCCACCTGACCACTGATGTCAGACTTTCTAGGGGAGAAAATACTGGAAAGAAAGAGATAACAAGCAAAGAACTACCAGTCAGCCACTTTGTCAGGGAGTGCTTGCAGTCCAGGGGTGGACAGGGTGCTGAGCCCTACATAAAGTTGGAGGTGGTCCGGTACAGCAAGGGCCAGAAAGGTGGGGAAGATATAATAGCAAGAGAACAGATGGGAGTAAAAGAGCCAAATGTGATTCTGAGGCGTTAAGATTAAGAGAACTAAAAACTTGAAAATTA